>LTAE01003283.1:12084-70209 GCA_001647135.1 Pontederia paniculata
CCCAAGCCACCCTCCGATGTTGCTCGGCATACTTCATCCCAAGCCACCAGATTTAAGCCTCTACCTGTGTTGCCTTGATTTCTCTATAAAAATCTTCGCCTCAATGTATCAATGCGTTGAATCACTCCCTCCGGCATCCTAAAAGTAGACATGTAGTAGACTGGAATAGAAGACAAAACTGATTTAATTAATGTCAGTCGACCGCCTCTAGATAAAAGTCTCGAACTCCACCCTTCTAATCGTTTTTCCACCCGTTCAACAATTGGATTCCAGTCCTTGTTTAGGATCCTTCTTCTGTTGTAGATATTTTAAAGTGGAAGCCCTCTCAAAAAAAATTTCTAAATGGAAGGAAAGCTAATAAAAGATAACCTAATATAAGGAAAACCCCAAACAGACCCATAATTAAACTAAAGACTAATATGACTAGGGTAAGGCCCATAAGCCTATTCTTGTTCTATATAGATTCTCCCCGGCTAAGAAAAATTTGACTCCAACGAGTTGCAAGACAAAACAGGTGTTGAAGGACAACATCAACATATCGGAAGTAAGCATTATTAATCCAAGCAGCAGCAACAAGGGGATGATCCTCGGAGGAAGAGGCATTGATGATGAGGCCCGTGCGAGAACTCTAGAAATCAAGATGGAAGACAAGAAGTTGGAAATCCAATGGCGGCAACAGTCACGCCAGACATGGCTTCAGGAGGGTGATCCAACAATAGATTCTTCCACCTCTCTGTGAGCGATCGTCGACGCTCCGATCGGATAGACAAGATCGAGGTGCAGGGAGAAGTGATCACAGGCCATGCCTAGACTGGGGAGGCCATTGCAACACATTACAAGGCAATCTCGAGGAGCCCACGGTCACCTAGGTGGCGGTGGTCGGCTCGAGACCTTCCTCGTTTATCTAATGACCAGATTTTATCTTTGTCATAGACTCATAGGTCTTCACGGAGACGAAGGTCACACATGCCTTACGTGACCTAAACAACAAGGGCTCCTTAGGGCCCGATGGCTTCCCAGTGTTCTTCTACAAGGAGTTCTAGCCAGTGATCAGGTGAGACGTCATGGCGGTGATCCAAGAGTTTGCCAGTGGAAACAGGGGCTTTGAGCGCCTTAATCGCTTCTTATTGTTCATGCTTCCGAAGCGCACACCATCCGAGGCGATAAGGGACTTTCGACTGATCGTATTATCCAATGCCATTTACCTTATTGTGACTAGGGTACTTGCGAACCGACTTAGGGAAGTGTTGGACGACCTCATTCACCTTGCACAGTTCGCCTTCATCTACGATAGATCCATCACGGATAGCTACACCATCGCATCGAAGATCATTATGGTGTGGCGCCGCATAGGGACGCACAATTTCCTTTGGAAGGTGGACTTTTCGAAAGTTTATGATTCAGTTTCATGGGCCTTCTATGGCATTCTCTGCAAATTAGAGGTTCTCCCAAATTTGGATCTCTTGGATGAAGCGGTGCATATCCACAGCCTCATTCTCAGTCCTGGTGAATGGAAGACCTACTGGAGGCTGGGTTCAGCCATAGCGTAGGGTTCGACAAGGGTTCCTGCTAGCTCCCATGTTTTTCATCCTGGCAGCGGATGCCTTGGCTCGATGCACCTTTTACACATGTCATGCAGGTATTATCAGGGGTTTGTCTCTAGCAGGCAATAGGGACAGCCTTGCACCTCTACTTCAATATGCAGGTGACAGTTTTGTTCATTGAGGGGTCAGCTAAGGAGGCACGCCGGACCGCGATAATGGTGGAACTACTCAGTGTTGCTTCAGGCCTACAGATAAACTATGCCAAGTCATCATTCATCCCCTTCGGCATGAACTTCTGATGAGGCAACGGACTATAATGCGGAGATACAGATGCCTATCAGTACCTTGTCGATCAAATATTTGGGGCTACCATTGTCGAATAGATATATTGGGTCGTGTAGTTGGACGTCGATTATCAAACGGATGGATCAGACACTGCATGGCTGGAGTTCGAGATTACTATCACGGGTGGACACCTAGTCCTCCTCAAGATTATGCCCTCATCACCTTCCACCTACTATATGTTAGTCCTGTGTATGCTAGCTCAAATAGAGTGTCGTATGGACACACTGAGGAGCATATTCTTCTGGAGAAGCTATGGTATAGATAGGTCCAGGACCAACCTGGTAGCCTGGTAGTCCGTCCCATCCCACTGGGTGGGCTCGATGTCCAAAACCTCCGCTGGACCAATGGAGCCCTTCTCGCGCACTAGGTTGGACGGATCATGGGGCTAGACATAGATCTATGGAGCGAGGTGTTCTTCGCATGCTATGGGAGAGACCTCTCATGGGACTCTAGGTCGTGCCTTCCTTGAGGAGTGTTCGCCTTTTGGCGAAGGGTGGTCATCATCCTCACACAGATGCAGCAGTTCTTCGGTGCCTCATTGGGTTCTGGTTTAGGCTTCTCTTTCTGGAATCACAAGTGGACGTTGGGAGATACACTTGTAGTGCCTTTCCTTAGACTCTATGCACTTTTGAAAGATCCGACAAGGATAGTGGCAGACTTCTAGTCGGCACATGGCGTTTCAGGAGGCAGTTCTTGGGCACCACTTTTCAGGTCAGCCATGTCAGATCGGTGGTTCGAGGACCTCCTCAGTCTCCTTGATCTGATCTCGAGACTAGCCAAATGTGTCCAGAGCAGATAGTTGGGCATGGATCTCCGATTGATATTCGGCAAAATGAGTGTATGGTCAGCTGCTCCCGGGTGGCTCACTACTTGTGGCAGTTAGAGTTGACACCGCACACATCTGGCGCTCATGCACACCTCTAAAAGTCAGAATTTTCACTTGACTTCTACGGCAGGAGTTGAGTTTACAGGGCCAGATGAGCATCATTTACAGACCCTACATGCACTCTGTGTGGCTCGAAGGAGGACATTGTTCACCTTCCTTATTGCTTCAGAGACATGGCCCCTCTTGGGACTCACAAACATTGACTACTATGGAGCTAATGCATTTAGGAACTCGCTCAGGGCATTAGAGATGCATGCTAGCACAAGGTGGCGGCAATCTTAGGCCGCTGGCCTTGCCATGATGTTGGGGATATGGCTATAATTGCACCATCTTTGAAGGAGAGAGATGCTAGTAGAGTATGTTGTTCACCATGCATCCCGTTTGATTAGCAGTGGGGTTTTGGCTAGTCATTTTCTTTCTTTGGTTTTTTGGAAGCTTCGGCTCTTTGCGGAGTTCCCTTGCATACTTGTGCATCTCGTTTTTGTTTAATATAAATGGACGACAACTATAATTTATAGCTGTCCTTTCCTCTTAGAAAAAATCATCGGGTGGCGACATGTTGATGAAGCGGCCACGTCGATGGCAATCGAAAACACATGGTGACACAATTGTGCGAACTCAACAGTATACATCGAGTGCAAAGGGAAATCATGTGCGCAGGTGACCTCTACGAGGGGGTCCAGCTGGTGGAGACATGGCAATGGGAACTACAGATGGCTTTAGGCATGAGTTTGGTGATGTGAGGCGACGATAGTGGTTTGGATCTGGCAAGATTGTGTTGCGGTAGCTAATAGAAGTGTGTCGGCAACCGGCTGATGACGCGATGGGAGGAAGATAAACTGAGGCATGGCAACAGCAACCTTCATGTGGTTGGTGCAGCAGGTGTGCAACCTAGCAGCACAACGTGTGCTGGGTAGCATTGGCGATCGTTCCGTGGAAATCAAGAGGCGTCAATCTACACAGGTGTTGGAGATGATGGCAGCTGTGGAAGCCACAATGTGAAAGCCCGCGCCGTCCAGCGATTGCAAGCAAGTTGGTGTGCTTTCTTCGACTATTGGAGGAAGCAACACTTTTTTTAAGCAAATCTGACGAAATGAGGGAGGATCAAATGATCGTGAAGAGTTGAAAGGATTTAAGGCTTGATGGAGATGGCTGGAGTGCAATAGTTTGAATTAGATCAAACGGCCTTGCTCTAGTACCATAGTTAACCTACTTCTAAACCCTAATTAATATCCACTTAGAAATATTATAAATTTTTTGTTCATCAAAGTCTAAGCTCCCAACAGAACCATACAAGAGTAGTTATAGGATTTTAAACACCCGATATATCAAATAATATGAAAACTTAGATAAATGGAAAAGTAATAAAAGGTAACTTAATATGCGAAAAACTCCTAATTGGCTCATAATTAAACTAAAGGCAGAAAGTCCATAACTAAAGTCTAATATGACTAGGGCATAAGAGACATAAGCGTTCTACATCAACAAATCTCCCACCTCTCGAAAGAAGTCTAGATTTCCATCCATCTATCTTTTTCCACCCTCTCTACCACTGGCGTGCAATCCCTTATAGAAATCTTACAAAGGAGTGTAAATTAAAGAACTTGAGTAGATGAACTTGTGTTCTTCATATGCCTTGGTGAACAGGTATAATTTGTGGTAATAATCCATGTGAGTTGCTTGCAAGATTTTATCTTATAGGCAAAATTATATGAATACTTACAAGCTAACCCCCTCTGACAATGTTGATTTCATGCTAGAATGAAAAGTGATTTTTTGCTAGACTCTATCTTGTATTGGTTCATAATTATATGAATGCTTTCGCTCTTATCCCCTCTAACAATGCTGATTTCCTGATAGAATGAGATACTTCAAACCTTGATTTGAGAACATTAAATATGAGTAATGGCCAATCTTCAAAAATATATGAGCAAGTCTTTACATGGAAACATCAACTGAGAAACACAAGGAATGAAAAATGAGAATCTCAACATACCATGGCCCTCCAGGAAGGCCTAAGCCTTGGCGCTGACCAATAGTATAAAACCAGAAGCCTCGATGATTTCCAAGGTAATCTCCTGTTTCAGCTTCAAGCAATATCCCTTCCATTTCTCCAATATGCTTGGCAACAAATTCACTGAACTTCACCTAGAGACATTAAAGAGTGTAAAATATCCCTCTTAAAAAGAGTGTAAGCAGACTGCTCAAAAAACTTGGTTAGCATTGACTAGTTCATAAGGCTGTTCATCGGCGGAAGAGGACATCGCACATCTGTTCTTCACATGCCCCGTAGCTATAGAGAGCTGGAGTCGCATGAGGCTGGTGGACGTTGACACCTCAGGCCCAGAGGAGTTATGGGCCTCCTTACGGGTGCTGAGAGTGCGGCCAAACACGGGTTGGCAGCGGGCATGTGCTGGATCCATAGCTACTACATGGGCAATATGGCTACAACGCAATCGCACAATTTTTGGGGGGGAGAGATGCTACACTGAGAATATTGTACACCACATCTCTAGTCTTATGAGAGAGTGGGATCTGGGATAGGGTCTTCTTTCCTTTTTTGGGAGCTATTCTTTGGAAGGTTTTACCTATAATGTAACCTTCTCTATCATACTTGTATATATACTTTTACTACTCTAATACAAGTGGATGACTACCAACTGTGTAGTCATCCTTTCTCCTTTCAAAAAAAAAATTAAATTACAAAGGATGTGGACCTGGATATACTAAATATGTTCAACTTCAACCAACAGAAGAATTCCCGAACTTGTCATTTTTCTCATTCTTGTTCATGAACAAAAATAAGATCGCAATCAGATTAAATAAATTGCAATTCTATATTATTTAATTGTCATTTAACGCCTCCATCAATCCACCATGTAGCATGATAGCATGAGTTTTTATTGCTGAGATACTCACAAATATAACAATGTGGTTCCTATGTTGTTGGTTTTCCAGTCTCCTAAATGCTAGTAAAACTTCTTCTCCCTCCCAACTCCTCCGAGATACAAGAAAACCAACGAGTAATCAATATCATTATGTTAATAACAATTTCAATAAAGTGGATGGTTACTTTGGGCAACCTTCCTTTTTTATCACAAAAAAAACAAAAAGTAACCATTTCGACAATAATGATCCACATTAACTGATTAATGCAATTTGAGATAATAATTAGAATGAGGATAGATTTGCCACAGTTATGAAGCTTATTAGAAAATGTGTTGATTTAAAAGTTTCGGATAGTACTGAGAAAAAATGGTAATATTCACATTTTTTAAGATAAGGAATGAAAAGTAACATTAAAAAAAAAAGAATTGACATAAATTAACTTTTACCTAATAGTACATATGCCTTGAATAACTTTTTAATAAACTCAGCTACAAACTCTGTGTATATATAAAATCTGAAGACTTTTAAAAATATAAATTAATAGTTCAATACCCAGCTCTATTATGATTGTTCTAACATTGTAAAGAATCAAGTAGTTCTATAAGTTTGATGAGCCAAACACGATAACACTGTTGTCTTTCAGCAAGACTTTGAAAATTCAAGAACTCACGCTGTTGATTTTTGTGAAAGAAATAACAAGTCATTTAGATAAAATATTGGTTTTCATGTCACAAATGAAGTTTCATCACAACGAAATATATACGTGAATTACATGATAGTATATCAAAGAGTTACCTTTCCAAGAAAGCATATTCCCTGAGAGTCTTTCCTATCTTTGTTTGGAAGGTCCATTAAAGAAGCCAACCTACGCACTTCATCCTGCATGTTTGAACAACAAATTTTAAGATCACCATGATGGTCAAATTTCTTTTATCTCAAATGACTCAGAAATACTCAAAAACTAAATAATATTGAGATCTGGTTGATTAAGAATGAACACAGAAGAATTTCCTTCACAATATCTGCTTCAGTACCAGTTGAAACATTTATTCTAACCTTTACAACACACCCAAGTGGGAAAAGAAGCCTTCTAAGTTGAAATTGTGATAAGTGTGAGAGAAAATAGGTTTGGTCCTTCACCTGAAAAGTGAGCATGATGTTGGAACAACAAATTAATATAATCAAGAAGGAAATATCAATTATATCATAATTAGATATTATAGAACTAAATGGTCCAGTTTGATCCCAGAGAAGCAAAATTCATTCTAAAACAAATTTAGTACCAAGTAAATGAAAAATTCACTTACAACATAAAAGTTATTACAGACATGGTGATCTTACCACATCTTGTGACAATTGAAGAACAGAACTGCCATCTTTTTGTTCAGAAGATGGATGAATAACATGTGCATAATGGCCCGAAGCAACATAATCAAACCCCATACTTCCAATGGTTTCCAAGAAAGCACCTGAACTAGCAAAATGGGAGACAAAAAGAAAACGAAAATGGTTCAGAACAATAAAAAAAATAGAAGCATGTGGTTGATATTATTTTGTATGTTGATTGTAAAGCATACCAAACTTTATCCTTGTATTACAAAGAACATCAGGATTTGGAGTTCGTCCATTACGATACTCGTTAATGATGTGAGACACCTGGAAGACTCATTAGAAATGCCAAAAGAATGAAAATGGGAGCGGGAGCAAATTATCAATTTATAAATAAAGCTTAGCAAGTTTTATGTATCTAATTTTTTCTTAGATGCAGCCACTACAGATTAACAATCGAATATGACTTAGAGAATTAACCAACAGATATTTCATATAAAAACGTAACTAGCAGAGCTGCTTACCACGTGATTCCAGTATTCATCTGTTAAATGGACTACTTCTAAAGGTACATCAACCTGAATAATACAGCAAAACAAATGCTTAGTTCCAACAAAATTATTTGAAGTGAACTAGATAATTGGTATATGTCTCTTTAAAGATAAAGAGGGCAATGCCTCAATAAAAGGAACAATGCAACTGAATTGTAAAACAATCCAACAAACAAGTATAAATAGGATCTGTGATATATACCTTTAAAACAGCATCCAACTAATAAAGAAAAACAATTTGAATCCACATGCATGATGGCTAATGCACTTACAACAAAAAGGTCCACCTTACATCTCACTAACTTTCGCTACTTCATTGGAGGGCCACGGTTGCTCACACTTTTAGTAAACCCTTCATATGCTTCTCATCATTTTTCTTAGTACTATTATAACATATTCAGATTGACTATAGCAGGCTCTTCGTAGGACATAACACAAATGCAATATCATCCAATTCTTTCTCGCAAAAAAAATATCATTTAATTTTTCAATAAACTTACGTCTCAGTAAGTTGGAAAAGATGATACATGTTTCACTTTAACATGCCATTTTTTTCAGTTTTTCTGAAAGATTTTCAAATTTATTATGCCTTAAATAATAATAAGCATATGCAAAATTTGATCTTAAGACCCAACAAATATTTTTTTAAGGAAAGACCCAACAAATATTCAGCTTCAACTCTACAAAGATATCAAATGTTGAATCAAAGAATCTGACCTGATCACACACAGCTGTGGCATACCTCAAATCTTCATCCCATGGACACTCAGACCAGAAATTTTCATAATCTTCCTATAAAGATTCATGTATTAGCAATTATAGTAGCTTGCAAATATAGATTCAAGTACATTAATACTGTATAAGATATACTAGCATATGGTGAAGTGTTTGTTAACAGCTATTTAAATTACACTGCATATCAAGTGCATAGAAATAGTTGGTCAATGAGAGTATCATGTTTGGGCAGTAAACTCATTTTAGGATTTCGAGTTTTTCAGATGACAAGACTTCACTTCCAATGTTCTTAAAAACTGATTTTTTTTTGGTATCTTAACCAGTTGCCTTGGTATGAAATATATGAAAATGACAATTATCATGTAATGTTAGTAATGTCATCATGTTAGATTGTTTTAATTTATTAAAATTGCTGTAAAAATCAAGACTCTAATTGTTTTAATTTCTTAAAATTGCAGTAAAAATCAAGACTCGAGATCATTAAAAGTTCTGATACTACGTACACATGAGATGACCAACCAAACTCAATCAGAGAGCAAACCAACTTTATCCAAAATCCGAAAAAGAAAGCAAACAAGAAGGGCACCTGAAACCAAATCTTGAGATAAAAGGCGGTGCAATCGTGTCCGGCAGCGTGGAGGAGGCGCAGGGCGACGCTGCTGTCAACGCCGCCGCTGAGGAGGACGGCGACCTTGAGGCGCTTCTCCCCCGGCATGGAACAGGACAGATATGGCTGGAGGAGGGCGTCGGCGACGGCATTAGTAGATGAGCTCGAAGAGAACGGAAAAGGAGCAACTGATGGAGCAGTCGGGGCCGGAGAAGAGACACTCGTCGTCGCCACCGCCGACAGGTGCCGTGGCGATCCCAAGAGCGCGGAAAGTAGAGCAGGCGAACGACGAAGAAGAAAACGAGAGGAGAAAGGCGGCATCGTTGGCTTGGAAGGAGAGGAGGTTCGAAGGAGAGCGGAAAGATTAGATTTTGGAAAGGAAAGGACGAGGGAAGGAGAGCGGATTGCCGCCATGGTTGAGGTTTAGATGTCTCGTCTCGTGTCGTCTCGTCTGCTATCCTTTTTACCTTCTCGCGACTCCTCTCTTTGTCCATGTTGCGTTCCTTTTTAACAGTTTTGTAAGCATTTCCATTTTTTCCTTGAGCTTTTTTTAACTATTTGTTTGAATTTTTTATTGACCTTTTTTAATTAAAAGTTTGCGCATACTTTATCAAAAATATCTTTATATTTTCACGAGTCGGATTTGATTCGATCTGATCCGAACCCAAATATGATCTAACCCGATTGATTTTGTTCAGATTGGATTGAGTCGGATTGATAATAAAATAGTCATCGAATTCGATCCAACTCGACCTTCATTGGATCGGATTGGATCGGATCGAATTATCAATTTATTCGATTAAAATTTTTAATTATTTTTTTATAATACTAACATCAATTATATTTTAAAAAATAAAAAACATATTGTTTAATATTTTATAACTATAAATTTATAATATATTTTAATGTTAAAGTAATATAAAATTCTTATTAAGAATAAATTAGTTTAAATTTAATAAAAAATATATAAAAGTTTGGATCATCGGATTGGGTTGGGTAGATCGGGTTCGAAAATTAAAATTCGTACCCGACTTGTTGGTGATCGGATTATGGTCGGATCGATTTGGGTTCGACCCAACCAACGATCCGATCCGACCCAATTGAGATTGGGTCATTTCGGATCGTCGGTTTCATTGGGTCGATTCGACCTAATGAATACCCCTAATTACAACAAATAAATATCTCTCGCATTCACATTGTTTAATAAATTATATTAAATATGTATTAGTCTATTAACACGCGTGGATGCATGAATATCAAAAAATTATAATATGAATATACGAATTATACAAACTCAATTATTATAACATATATGTTTTAATCTTTATTAAAATATTTATTTTGTAAGATAGAAACAAATAATTAATCTATACCATCTTATATCATAATTTGATAATTTTATCAATTATTTAATTCTAACCTAAAGTTAATATGAAAACAAAATAGAAATAAATATTTATCGGACATAATAATGGAAATTAACAACAAAATAATAATAGTTCAATTTTTATAATTTAATATTCAAATTTTAATATGAAAATCAAAATTCACATAAAATAAAATATGAAGATTAAAATTTGTTTTGTATGCCAACTTAATCTCCCTTGTGTTTAATAATTTAAATTCGAATGTAAAATTTTATAAATTATCATGACAATTAAAATGATTTATACAATAAAAAAATAAAAATATCTTATTAAAATATAATCATGTTGCACCTTAATGAATAATTATTACTATTTTTAAGGTATAAGCTACTTAATTATTATTAATGTGTTACTTTTTTTATTTTCCCAAGGAAAAATTAATTCTTAAAGTAACAATAAACTTAAATTTAAATTTTTCTTAATTTACTTGACTTTGAACTCCTTCATAATGGTTATTTTAAAGTATCTAACGTATTACTAATATAACAATTATTTATATGATTTTTTTATTAACAATTAATGTAATGTGTTTTCTTATTTTAGTTAAGTTAGGATTCTTTTAAAATAATTATTATGTATCTAATTATTTATTTATCATTTTCATAATTGTTTTAAAAAATTGTGTACTCGACGGAAACTTAAAATTATATTAATTACTAGAATTTTAACTCTTTTTAACGAATTAATATTTTGTTACATTTCTTATCTTTTATGGAAACCATAATTTAAAAAATCAAATTTAAAACTTTCTTAATTTACCTTGCTTCTTTAATGTTATTATTATTATTATTATACATTTGATTATTTTTCTTAGTTTGATAATTACTTTTTATTTTAAATCAAATTTTCAATTTTGTCTTAATTTACTTTGTTAGGATTCATTAAGAAAACAACTCTCTTTTTTAATAATAATTATAAAATTAATAATAAATTTACTTCTCTATTTTAAATAATTGTTACTTGAGGATTACAATTTTAAATTTTCATACTTTGCCTTAGATGACACTCATAAAAGTAACAATTGATTTCTGATTTTTTATATTTTTTCATGGAGCAAATATTCTGAAAATATAAATAAATTAAAATATTATATTCTAATTAATTTAGAATTATTATTAGTTTATTATTTTATATTCTTCGAGGGAAAGTTGATCATCATGGGTCGTGAAGGATCTCATGGGTCGTAAGAAGATGAAAAAATTTGAAGACATCGAACCAACATACGAGTTACGGGCATTAAGATTTCATCATGGGTCCTAATGAGTTAAGCTGATATTAAAACATGTATATTTACGGGTCGTGATCAAGTTACAAAAAATTATATGTTCGAGATTTCAATATGATTTGACGGCCAAAAATATTTATATTTGATCTAAGACTCTAAAGATTGGATTGCAACATATTTCTGAGGATTTGGATGAGATTTTATGGAATTTCCATCGCAACCATTGATCGGGAAGCATATTTGATCGATGGGTTTACATGAAACTATCATCTAACACTAGAAAACCCTAATTTGAGAGAGGATATAAAGGACTTCGTCTGGAACCTGGGAGGAGAATGCTAGGAGCCATCAACCAGAGAATTATTCCGAAGGATTGCTGAGGAGGATTTGAGACCAATACACCCGTTAAGGAGACTAATCAGCATCTTCTCAACGTCCAGAAGAGTATTCTTGTGTTCCATATTTCGTTGGGATGAACTTTACCATTAACTGTAATTGGTGTGTCTCTTACGATAATTTCGAGTTGTAAAGAATTGTTAGGTTTAGAACTTGTATACTTTTTCATACTTTTGACTATAAATTTTAGTTATCTCTTTTTTTAAACATGATTGTCTGAGTTTTCTGAGTTTATTCGTTTGATCATTAACTGTGTAGTGCGATTAATCTTTTATGCAATTCATGTCATACTATTGTGATCCGTTAAGGACTCGATAGTATGTGGTATGTTAGTTAACCCGTTAAGGGTGATTTAATAGTCTAGGAATACATTTGAATGCATCCTGTGATTATAATCTGAAAGGTAGAATCGTTAAGGAATACTTGATAGATTGTTGTCATATGGGTAGTTGATTTATCCGTTAAGAAATGTCATATTAATAGGTGTTCCTTATCCATCTGGAAAGTCAACCCTTGAGCAGAATTTGTGCACAATTACTTCTATGGAAAAGAATTAGTTTTATTCATCATCTTTCTTCTCATTCAGGCCATAGTCATCACCAATTATCATTGTAATTTATCATTTTAATAAATTTTATTTCTGAAGAACTACCAATCTCTGATCCTATGTTTGTCTTCTATTAATCTTTGAGATTAGATAGTTACATTAGTTCTACATGGGATCGATAACTATTACTCTTTACACTCTATTACTTGAACGACTAGTGCATTTACTAGCATGTATTTGCCTGTAATTGATTTCTCACATCAGTATGTGAACTGTCCCAGTAAGGGTGGTTCAATAGGTTAGGTATACAACTCCTTACATCCTAATCTGAGTTGATTGATAGTAAATCTGGTAAGAAATACTCTCAGTTTTGCTATGCTTAAGGTAGTTGGTTTACTTGGTCAGGGGGATCATATATTAGGTGTTTCTAATCCATCTAAGAATCAAATTTCTCATTATTGCTTAAATCAATTTTTGTATAAGGGAACTAAGTTTATTCCCGATCATATCTCACATCCTAAGGTCCTATGCATCATTAAATAAGTCATCTTTTGTTATTTACTGTTTTGCATACTTTCATCACCCATTGTTATCTCCTAGCCCTTGAAATTAGATAGTTAATTAAACTAATTTCTCGTGGGATCGACAAACTCTATACTCGTATCACTTTATTACTTGAAAGAGTAGTGCACTTACTAGCATCTTTGTCTATTAGCAATAAGTTTCTGCCACCATATTTTGGGACACAAATATCGCATCAAGTTACGATCAAATGTCTGTGTCAATGCTTTAATATCTATAGTTGGAGGATAGTATGAAGATTCAACCATAATCAACATAAGTTAGGAATTGATATAAAAGATATGCATAAATTAATATTAGATATAAGTGTCTTCCTATGAGTGTAAATATGGACATGCACTTACGATCTAAAGTTACATCAATATGGATAAAAATGTGAAAATATTGACCCATACTTCTTTTATGAAGGTTATTGACCCTAGTAGATACACATGTGAATATGGGGATTTAATATCTATAGACAATAAAATCATATCAATGTGCTAATAGATAGTAGAATCTTGAATCTTAGAAATGATAGACTCAACTTTATACCAATGTCATGATTATTATAGGATCACATGTGAAATAATTATATATGAGATTATTTGAAGTGCGTAAATCCTTTTATATCACAAAGATGTAAAGTCGAGGAAATTGGAAAAGATGATTAAACACTCTATAAACATGAGTAGAACTATATGGTGCATTGATGTGATTGTATTTAGTAGAATATATGGTGCAAATACATGAGTAGAATTACACTTTAAAATGTCGAAGGATCACTAAGACAACAAGTATAGAGATATAAAAAAAATTGAGGTCTTATGGTAAAGCTAATGTCAATACACCAAATGATTTCCGTAGTGACTTACTAAGGGTAACCATGTGAACTCTAACTATGATTAGTGAATGTGATTGAGAAACTATTAGATAAATAATTTGTAATGATATCATGATATTGAATTCTATTGGGTATGGTTAGTCATTACGATGTTGTTCGAACCCTTGGTAGGAAATGAAAAAGTCGTGAGAGAATAATGGTTTCAAAAAAAAAATATAAGTTTTATGGTAGCTTTAGATATCGGATTAGTGCATCCAAGAATGGTCATGATTAAGTTGATCTTAAAAGGGGGATGCATAGCGAGTTATGAAACTACTTAGACATCTCAATACTATATTAAAATTCGATGAGAAATTTATTTTTAAAGAGGTTATAATGTATCGCCTAAAAAGTAATGATATAATCATTAACATCTTGTAAATAGTGATATGCCATTAAAAAATCAACAAATGACTAGTCAAAGAACAATCCCAATATATTTTGTTATTGTCAATAAATATCTCACTTAATTTCCCTCCCCTTGACTTTCTTCTCCTTGGGAGTAACCATAGCAAGAGAACATGGAGCAGAGGCATAAGGATTTGCAGTCCGAAGGGAAAAAGACTTGGAGTATGGGAAACATGAAGAATTGATTCATTTGTCAAAAAGATGTTTTAAATGGGATCAAACAATGATTTGAGATATATGTTAGATCTAAAAAGCTAATTTAGTTTTCAAATTGAATCCAACTTTTATATCAATCCTTTATGTATTGATCAAATTGATTTCTATTTGTCCATATATGATCCATTTGTTTCATGCTTTATAATGGTAATTATGTCTAGGTGTTTGTGAGATTTATTTTCATATAGGTAACGTTTTCCCCTAGTTCTCTTCTATAGAATAATTTACTTTATCAATTTCTAACTCATGTTCACATAAATCTTTAACTATGATGTTATATCTAAATTTATGTTATCATCTAAATTATGTATTTAGTCTTCATATTTTTTTGTAGTTTCCTATTGTTAAATAGTGTCATACTAAAGATTGTAGTAAGATTCAGAAGTCCACTACGATTTCAACTGAGTTGCTACAATCTCAAAAGGGCATGTTACGACACAACAATAATGCAAGGACCACATGCACTGTAATGTCAACCATAATGCATAAAATGGTCAACATGACAATGTTTACTATCAATTGGAAATGGAATTGAATAAATCTGATTTTATTTATTTATTTATTTATTTATTTATTTACTTATTTACGTTATTTATTTACTCATGGAAATTAATATTAATTAAATAGTGTGGTTATATATAATGAATTAAGGAGATGATGTTGTTCTCATTTAGTCTGAATAATTGTTAATTAAATTAGTGGTATTATTTATTTATTTGGACTATAATATTATTCTGATTATTTATTAATTAAATTGTGCATATTATTTCTATTCAAGATGCATTATTCTGACTTAGATGATTTGAACATCATTCCTACAATAATATTTGCATACGGATTTGAATAAGATTATGTCATGATCTCTTACTCATGTTGCATTCATAATTAGATTTTATAATTAATGTTGGAGAGTATTTTTTAGAATGGAAAGGATGATTACTAGGTTGTAATCGTCCAGTTTTATTGATGCATAATAATGTTTACAGTAGAAATGTATTTACAATCATAATTGCCAACTAAATTAGTCACTTGCCTGCATATTAATCAAGTTCTCTGCATTCAAGATAATGTTAGCATCTCTCCCCTCTAAGCAGCACCGCAATTTCGTTGATACCATATTGTCCAAAGGTAGCAAGGGGAATTGTATGATTATGTCGTGAGACGTACACTCGGACATCTTGTTGTCAACCACCAAAATAGAAAGATCATCAAAATGTATCAACCAAATATAGGTTTAGCCAATTGCACTTCATCGTTGTCCATATCACCATTGCCACTTCACATTTAAAAAGTAGATGGTTTACGTCTTCAAACATGCCACCACACATGATGCAAGTGACATCGTTTGAATTCCACCAATGAATTCGATAGGTTTTTGTGAGGACTCGTCAATGTCTAAGCAGCCAAATGAAAATCAAGGGCGTGTTTGTCTTCCATATGATGTTGCAATCGTTTGTCAAATCATCTTCCACCATATCGTGCTCCAAGCTAAATGCTTCACAAGCTCGTTTTACAGAAAACATTCCTGATAACTATATAATTTATCTTGCTTGATGTCATCTAGAGCGAAATCATCTATCTCCAAGAGGAGGATGAAATCATCAGTTCACTACTGGGACAAATGTTGGAGATTTTTAAATTTCAACATATATTTTTTTTTCTACATAGGATCTGAGTCACTCAATGCTTTTATTAAATATTTTACTTGGTTAGCAAATCTTTTGTGATTTTTTAATTCATCGAATCCATATAGTAAATATGCTACAAGATATAAGGAAAAAATAAAAATCTTCATAGTATACCGAATGCATCGTTGATTTATTGTCATTGTTTAATGTTAAGGAGATCATCTAAAATGAGTGAGTATCCTTCCTTAAAGGAGGACACTTTTCATGATCTAATCCATCATCGACTATTGGCATGATGTTGAATGTTTGCATGACATGCCTGATGATGCAATTCACAACATGCTTTAGGGCCTGCATTAGACATAATTTTGAGTTATTCTCGCATATCATGCATTCATTTTAGTCTTTATTTGTTCATATTGTTTCAAGTATGAAATCTACTCTTATGTGATGTTTATTTTGTAGGAAATTAGTTGGAGAGGCTAAGGAGACGCTTAAATGAACCTGACATTGCAGAGGAGCTTACTCACGAAAGAATATCAAAGCTTCAGGATCCATCACGGGCTATGACAGACCATTATGCATTGTGATGAAGTAAGATCTGCTGAATAGAAGTCCATCACGAGCCGTCACGCGAAGTCACGATCACTCTAGCTAGCCAAAAGATTGCACATCAGTCCATTACAGATTATGATGAAGCATTATGGACTGTGAAGACGGAGGTCACAACCACAACAACTCATATCATGACTTTTACAATGACCATAGTTCGAGCATCCAGATCGTTACGGGCTGTAACAATATATAACAGGCCATTACATAACAAATTACAGAGCGTGACACGACATTATGACTTCGACAACAACGGTCATCTATTGCAAAGTTTACAATTACGGGCCTTGAAGGAGATTACGGGTCGTAAGACGAGAAGAATACTTGGACAAAACCTTACCAACATATGAGTTACGAGCTGTGAGATATCATCACAGGCCATGACAGCTTGAGCCATGCGTCATGAAGAGCCATCTACTTACGGGCCCTGAAATATTGTCATGGGCAGTGAGAGATTGACGAAAAAGTATATTTTCGAGGATTTGATATAATTGGACAGCCAGAGAGATTTCTATATGATTGGATATTCTAGAGATTTAATTTCAAGGTCTTTTTTACTATTTAGAAGAGTTTTTATTGGAGTTTCATCACAATCATTGATTAGGAGGTAGAGTTGATCGAAAGGCTCATATGTAAGTCTCACCTCCAACCCTATGAAACCTTAACCTGGAGAAGGGTATAAAAGATGTCATCTTCAACCTGAGAAGACATGCTAGGAGCTGTCAACCAGAGCCTTGAAGCTAGAGAACAGAGGATTATTCTGAAGGACTGTCGAGAAGGAATTGGTACATCCGTTAAGGAGATTGCTCAACGACTTGTCGATACCCAAAAGAGTATTCTTTCGTTTCATTTTATGTTGGGATGAACTTGTATTAATTTTATTTTATGTATCTATCTTGTGATGAATTTATTTGTAAAAGAATGATTGATTAGGTTTAGAATGTTTGTAGGCTCATGATTGTCTGAATCTTATGTTTTTGATAATTAAATGTGTAGTGTGGTCATGTATATATGCAATTCATGAACTGCGATTCTGATTCGTTAAGGACATTATCGTTTGTGGTCTGTTAGGTCAACCTGTTAAGGGCGATTTAATAGTTTAGAAAGACATTTGAATGCATCATATGATTATAATCTAAAGGGTAGAATCGTTAAGGAATACTTGATAGGTTATCCTCATTTGGGTAGTTGGTTTATCCGTTAAGGAAGATCATACTAATGGGTGTTCCTAATCCTTCTGGGAAGTTAACTTTTGAGCAAATTATGCGCATAATAATTTTTGTGAGAAAATGCTAGTTTTATTCCTCATCCTTGAATTCGTCCATGCTCTTGTCATCATCCATTAATCATTGTAATTAATCTTTTTTATAAATTTTATTTTATGAAGAAATACTGATCTTTAACCCTATGATTGTCTCCTATTAACATGTGAGATTAGATACTCAACATTAGTTCCTAGTGAGATCGACAATTCTTACTCTTTGCACTCTATTACTTGAACGACGAGTACACTTACTAGCATATATTTACCTATAATGAATTTTTCGCATCAATGCCCAATAAAAATGAAAAGTACTTATAAAGTAATAAAATATAAAAAATTTGAAAAGCAACTTTCGATAATTTAAGCAATGTTCCCAAAACTACAATATTGTATCTCATGAAACATCGGACTACATATTTCTTTTAATAATGAATGAGTCTTATTGTACATTTACCTTTGAATTATATGAAAATGTTCATCATTTAATATCATCATAACAACTTTATCTGATATTTGTTCATATTCATTTATACTATTCTTTTATTATTATTTATTACACATCACTCGCAAAAGAATTGTCTCCCAGCATTTAATTCTCACAAGCACAAATCAGTAATAAGTGAACTGATGATGTGTTGCGGCGATGCTCAAGCAACTAGTATGCACATGAACTTAGGGACTTCTATGTTATTTGTTTTATATTTCTTTTTGGACTTTAGAGTAATAAAACTGGTACTATGATGGCGATCCGTAATGGCTTTTGAGATTTCAACTCAAGATTTTTGCTTTCTGGACACCATCAAGTGGATGAACATGATCTCATTCCTCTTATTTCTGCCAGTTTCCTTACTATTTCATAATATTTTCTAACAAACATGAACATCTTTTGTTATACCAGAATTTAAATATTAGTATCAGTAAATGTGTGAATAGTATTATGCCACTAAATTCTTAGTATTTTTTTTCAAAGTATGCCCTAATACATCAAGATTAGTACAATGTGGCAAACGAATTTGTCAAACATATTTGAACATCTCTGAGCATATAAAGAAGGTTTAATTACAGCTGCAGAAAGACGAGCAAAAAATCCAGACAACAATAAATAAAAGAAGGATGGGAATACCAGAA
Organism: Pontederia paniculata; assembly: GCA_001647135.1. Taxonomy (NCBI): domain Eukaryota; kingdom Viridiplantae; phylum Streptophyta; class Magnoliopsida; order Commelinales; family Pontederiaceae; genus Pontederia; species Pontederia paniculata. Next base: position 31,266 of record LTAE01003283.1, read on the forward strand.
AAAAATGATATCTCTTCTTTATACCTTCACAATAATTTAATGTTTTGATAGTCACATTAATGTTTCCCTACCCTTGGAAACATCCTTCATTGGGCATCATGGAATCAATTTTGTTCATTTACATGGTGTGAAAAGAGTTTCATTATCAATGGAAAAAGGAACCAAGCTTCACTTATAATGTAGTGTTCAAATTATATTATATGGACAACGTTGACCTTACAAAGAAGATTAACAAATTTCCAACATTCTTGGAACTCGGCAGGTGCTCTTACAAGGAGCAAAGATTCTCATGCTAAATTATGCTACAGATGCTAATCGGGCAGTGTTTTCAGTTGTTTGTTTGTTGGCATTTGCAGCTTTGCCTGAAAACAATGAAATTTGGATTCTATGTTAGAACCTTAAAATACATCTGGTAATGATTTGCGTAAAATGCTGTCTAATACTGAGGAAATGTAACTATTGTAATCGTGGATTCCTCTGTTTAGTACTTTTTTGGACAACAAAGTTTATGCAGCAAGCTAACATTATGACAGAAGGTAAATATGCCAAAGCAACCTAAAACTATTTTTCAGCAAATATATCCAATACTCCTTCCCATATAAGTGTTTGTTAGAAAAGGGAATTCATGGTCTCAATATCAGATTTTCATGCATGATGGAAAAACAAAAGTTAAAACATGAGTTATCTACAAAAATAAGAAAAAAAAAATCAATATTGGAGGTGAAATAAACAATAAATGCTGTAAAGTCCAAAAATGATTAAAAAAAAGGTTTCATTTAAGCTTCCCTGATACATCACTTTGGAGATGGATAGCTGTGTTTATGGACCTAAAAAGTCAAAAGGTTAATCTGGCTATGGAGAACTAGTAAATGTAAGTCATATGTCTATGTTAGTCTAAACTTCCCTCTGAATAAGCAGTGTTACGTTACATTAAAGTAGTCAAATCACATCGACGAAATGGATATGGACATAAGTCAGTCAGAAAATATCTGCAAGTAATTCTATTAGCCATCATATTTTTTTTTTGAAAAGTGAGATACGCTCCCTCATAAACAAAATCCCAGATTTCCCTTTTTTCTCTTTATCAGGAGTCCTTGCTAAGTAACTTCCCTGATTGTGAACAAGCTCCCTAATTTCTGATTTTCCTCTTTACCAGAGGTCCTTGCTTAATAACTTTTGCTGCCGAGCATTTGGACATGAATTTGCCCATCCTATTGCTTCTTGACTAAGGTCCAAGTTTTTCCCAAAATTTCCCCTATCTAACTTAGCGCATATATCACATTTTAACACAGCTTTAGCAAGCAACCGTCTCATTTCCAATCACAGAACTGGAACTTCCTTTCAGATTGTACCAGAGCAAATGATTGAAATGACTCTAAAATGTCCTTCTAACCTGATGCCCATAAAGCTAACTAAAACATATTCTTGTAAATGCCTGGGGTTTCCGGAACCTAAGCAACTTCATGCCTGTTGGCTCTTTGAGTTCATGAATTATAACTGTATAACAAACAAAAGTACTACCACAAGAGTTAATGTTCACATAGTCAGCCTATGGAGTCCTCCCACTAAGCAACGGATTACAAATGCATAGGGGTATTTGTACAACTCCCCCCTAGTTATGGCAGTCAGACTGAATCTGTTGGGCTAATAGTTAACAATCTTATAATTTATTTTTTCTTTCAGATAACGAGTTAACTAAATAATATTCAAGAAAGATAATTATAGGAACTGTGATTTCAAAAATACAGATGATGAAGTTTTCCTTTGCAATCGTTCCCTAGCAACATTTTCCTTTTCTCTACTTCCAGGAGACATGATATACACATTGAAAATTCAGAATCTGTTGATCACTTGTATGCGTTTAGGATAAACAAATAAAATTGATGACTGGTTCGTGCAATTAATATGAGAAATAATTACCGTTGAATGTCGAACCCTCCTTATCTCCTCTTCGTCTGCTACGCCATAAAAGACGGATTGGTGTACCTGGAAAACCTGCATCAGTCCGAAGCTGTTTTTCCATGTATCGCCTATATGTCTCTGGGAAAAGCTTTGCATCATTAACAAAGAACACGAACGTGGGTGGACGTACAGCAGCCTGCAAGAGTCAAAATGCAAAATATGATAAATTTGAAAAGAAAAATGAATAAACAAACACCATTCTTAGGAAGGGTGCTTAACAGCGGCGTGTGGTTTAAAAAGTATCTGAAAAAAGATCGATGCTCAAGTGTTACAACTGAAAACCTTTAAGTTGTAACAAACATTGAAGATATAGACCAGAAGACGAAAAAGAAACCACTTAAAGACAGTACACGACAATATTTTTTCTTTCAAAACAAAATGTAAAATAAGAAACAAAAAGGACACCTAACTGTCCAGTAACACTGTTTCATCAGTATTCAACTTTAGGAATTCCTACCTTTAATACATTGGTCAAAGATCCAACTTGAAAATAAGTCATTGTATAAAAACTGCTATTACCAGAGTGCAAAAAAGATTTTACCTCGATGATCATCAACAAAAGTTAACCAAGTTTGATTAACACAATTGGTTATCGAGACTGTGTCCCAGAGTTGACGAGAGCAGTAACCCCGGATTTAACTCCTAATCGTCAATTTGACCAAGATTTACCTTTCCACTACCGTCTGAATATCGGATTAGTTAAATGCTAGTAGCCCTAACAAAATACTACCACTTCTATCAGATAGATAGTGGGCATATCAGGTGGTACTGCATTTTAAACAGCGTTATCCACTTAGTGCAAATGTATCACATATGTACCATGTAGATGTCCCTAGCTCCAGTCAGGAATGGTGATCATAATTCTCGTTAAGTAAATAAAGTTTAATTTTGTGCAATATATATTAACCAAAAATTAAAGTATTTAGACTCATCAGTAGCACAAGCACTTCGAGTTCACAGAATTGTTGCATGCCGTTAAAGAATAATTAGATATATAGAAACAAAATTGGATATATTTAATTCCCCACATAAACAAAGAGAATATTTCACAAGTCAAAGAAGCAAGATACAGGTCATTGCTCATTTGGTCAACCAAGATACCTGGGTGCTAAAATAGATGCGACCACGTTTTCCACCTCTTGTTCTTGGTGGTGGTTTAAAAGTTATAGCTTCTTGTACCACTTGATTGAGAATTGATGTCCCTAATCTTCTAGACCTCTCTTTTTCTACCATGGTTGCAGCTGAAAGTACTCTGTTTAAACGTGAGATGGTTAATCCAAGTATGATTCAATAAGTGGGAATGCATAAGAATATTAGAAAAGAACTCTTGCAGCAAAAGTGAAACTTCATGTTTCTTTTTCAAGTAAATAACAGAAGTGCATAGATGGCAAATGAGTGAATGACTCCATAAAAGATAATTCTAAAGCTTGCCTACTAAAATTTGTTGCTACTGTCGCATAAACATAAAACATATCAGCAAAGAAACTATACCAAAAGAAAAGACTTAAAAGGCAACTAGCAGCAAAATTTTTGCTCTATTTTATTAGATTCATTTGGTTAAAGTGACTACTTTTTTCTTTCATATTAGGGACCTTGATTCTTACTATCAAGTTTATGATTATAAATATTTGTCCAAACATCTTATAAAGATATTAAAAATCCAGAACCGCTGGTCATAGTGCATTCATATACCATGCCAGTGGATAAGATTGAGAAAACAAGGTCAAATAACAAAGATAAGTGTTCCTTACTTTTCAACACTCTGACCACTTGTAGCAGTTGAATAAACAACTGGTGCCCAATTAAGTGAGCGAAGCTTTTCCCTGACATCTTGCTCATAATAGGTCATTGTTTGTTGATTCTTGTTTGGTATTGTATCCCACTTGTTCACAACAATGATGCAACCTTTTCCTTCTTTCTCAATTCTTTCAGCAATCTTGATGTCCTTACCAACAGTAGCAAAAAGATAAGCAAGGTTACACTATATGAAATCATACATCATAAAAAAAATCATACATTGTAAGAAGATGATGATAAACATAAGATACACAAACGGCATAATCGAATTTAACATCTTTCTCACAAAAAAAAAAAACAACCACAATCAAAGCTAACATAAATGACAAAATATGAATTAACGACCTTAGAGCTACCTAGTCTCAACTCTTTCTTTAAGCTATTTTTTAGAAGTCAATAAACACGCCGGGACTGATTTTGCATTCTGGAGTCATGAGTGGACACCAGGCGAGACACTAGCTTTATCGTTTCCTCGGCTGGCAGCGATCGCAGCACACCCCCGGGCGACAGTCAGTGAGTGCTGGGCAGCGTCAGATATGGTAGGTGATGGGGATATGGACACCACAGTTTAGAGGCGGCTTGTCAGACCAGCGCTTTGAGGAGTTTCTTAGCCTACTTGACCGACTATCGAGATTTCACCCGGTAGCTTCTGAGGCAGATGGTTGGCACTGGATGTCGGGTCATTATTCGGCGAGGGAGGTATACAGGCAGCTGCTCCCAGGCGGCACAACCCCACAGGACATCAGAGTGGACTGCCTACGCATCTGGCGCTCACGCACACCTCTCAAAGTCAGGATCTTCTCCTGGCTGTTCAGGCGGGGCAGACTATTGACTAGGGCATACAGGGCGAGATGGGCTCCACAGGCGGACCGTACATGCGTCCTATGTACATCAGCAGAGGAGGACATCGATCATCTATTCTTCACCTGCCCCATTGCTCGGGAGATATGGCGCCATATGGGAGCCTCGGACATCGACACATCGGGTGTGGACACTTTTTGGGGCTCGCTTCGAGCCATTCGAGGGCGGGACAGCCAAGGGTGGAGAAGCGTTTGGGCTAAAGTCATGGCCACCACATGGGCGATTTGGCTCCAACGCAACCGCTCGATCTTTGATGGGGAGAGATGCTACATTGAGAGCATTGTACACCACAGGCTTTATTTACTTAGAGAATGGGGTTTTGGGTAACAGGTTTACTCTTTTTTGGGAGAGCTTTTGGCACTGCTCTCGTATATATACTTGTACATTTTCCACTCTTACCTTAATACAAGCGGATGACTATCAAGTTGTATAGTCATCCTTTCCTTTTTCAAAAAAAAAAGAAGTCAATAAACACAATGGATTAGAGGGCCCTTGAAAACATGTGATCAAGGATTGTCTCTGCTAGTTAGCAAAGAGCATATGTGATAAATGCTGATAAAAGCGACAATACGACTATGAAGATAAAAACAATATAGATGTTATTAGTGGTAAAAGTGCAAGGATTTTAAATACAGTCACGACTAATAACTTGTCCATTCTAAAGGACAAATCTTCAAGATAAAATAATCCTTGTGGAGTGGACAATACTCTGGTTACAAAGTATATAGGCACACTTTTCAAAGGCTGAACAAACTCGTCAATGTATTTACAACATAAAGGGTTAGCTATCTACAACTATAACAAAGTTATTAATAAATAACATGCACTAACAGAACTTTGTTAGTCTATAGGTATTTCACCATTTCTTTAACCAACCCACTATCTTCTTAACCAATATTTTCCTAACATTTCACCTTATCCTCAAGGTGAAAAGAAGGAAATTGAATGTTAACGTTTGCATGTTCAATGTTGGTGTCTCCAAACTTAGGAAACTCCAGATTGTTGTGAAGATATGGGGGTAAATTCTTGAATCACCATGAAGTTTAAACTTCATGAAATGATTATTTTATGTTTTTTTTCCTAGATGAATGCAATTTCTTTGTACTTCCAAGTTGGGAATCATTGAGAAGATAGATTAAAGGGCGGAAGAAGTGGATAGGTTTCAGGATCTCTTCGCTCTAATATCAATAATAGATGCTGAAAATATAAGTGACTATTTTATTATGGAATGAAGAAAAAGATAGATATTATTAATAGTGAAAGTGCAAGGATCTTAAACACAATCACAACTAATAACTTGTCATTCTAGAGGACAAATCTCTAAGATAAAATAGTCTACAAAGACTGACCAAGCTCCAATTACAAAATTGATAAACACACTTTTCAAAGGCTGAAAATAAATCTGGAACCCACCAATATATCTATAACTTTCTAAAAAACAATATTTTTATAATATGAAGGGTTAATTATCTACTAGCAAAGCTAATAATAGAGAACATGCATTAACGGAACATTGAAGCCAAGGTTGTCAAACTCGTACATGGGATCGATCGTAATTCGGAACGGACTATTCCACCAGAAAACTATTTCAAAATATCTGTACATATTAACTTGTATGATAATAAAAAGATATTGGAAAATATCAGCATATTAAACTTCTAAGATACTGAATAAGCAAGGTAATAATAATGGGATATCATTCATAAAAGATAAATACAATAAATAATCTAAAATACCGGAATTTAAGTTAAATTGATCACAAATTTAAAGCAAGACTATTTTTTTAAAAAATCACTACAAAGTACTAGCTGAAAAAAAGAGCTCCCCTGTACATGAGCAGGGGAAGCAAATACAACAAAAAATTGGAAACATCACACATGAGAACCACTGCACTAAATGGAGTCTCATCTTTTTGGCGTGGACTCATGGAGACAATGAAGAAATGCAAGAATTTTTTTCGCGTGGAGCTTGGGGATGGAACAAAATTCTCTTTCTGGCAGGATGATTGGACAAATCAAGGAAGTTTAGTGGGACATTTCCCACGTTTGTTCTCTATGTCTACTAATAGAAATGCTCATGTTGCTGACTGCTGGCTGGCCCCATCTGACACAATTCCCAGTAACTGGATGCCTCCACTTATCTCCACACTCTCTGAACAACGCCTACAGGATCTGCTGCACCTCCTTGAGATCTTGGTCAATCGACATCCAGCACAAGACAAAAGAGACTGCTGGACCTGGGCTGACGGGGCTTTCTCGGTCCGCAAGGCCTATCTATCTTTGTGTCGGACGACAACNCGAGAGATGCTATGCTGAAAACATCATTAGGCACTACCAGACGCTTATTGGTGACTAAGGCGTTTCAGTTTTTTTGGCATTGACTATGTGTTGCCTCCGTGCTCTTTTGGCAGCTCCTCTATTTTTCTCTTCCATTTTCTCCATCTTTGGTTTAGTTTTTTTTTTACTCTCCTCTCGCCGAGGATCTAAATCTTTGTATGGTTACTCTTTTTCGATAATGGAATTCTGGATGACTACCAACTTGCTAGTCATCCTTCTTTTCCCTCAAAAAAAAAATTAATTCATAGGAAAGAAAATACCATTTGGAAGAGAAACATGAAGGAGGCCTCTTCTCTGCTCGTTAACAGAGATCACTCATGACTGCTCGTGAGCAGACATGCTTGCAGTCATGAGCAGATCTGCTAGTAGAAGGGGAGAGCTCCTCTTATGCTCAGAAGAGGCCGAGAGAGGGAGGAGGAGCCCGGTAAGGTGACGACGCATGGAAGCAGCAGCACACGCATAAGTAGTGAACAGCGTCGGCGGCGGACGGCAGGAGCAACGGCCAACAGAAGCAGCGGCGAATGGTGAGAGAAACAGCGGCAGCAACTGTGAACGGAAGCAGCAGCGAATGGCAAAAGCAGCAGCGGCGAACAGCAGCAAAGGCGAACAGCAGCACTGGTGAATGGCAAACGGAGGAAGCAGCCCCGGATAACTGTTTGGTTGTGTTAGGATAGGCATTTCTTAGGGCATCACGTCGGACCACACAAAACAGGTCAAGGGAAAAAGCTTTCGCCAGAACCTCATGCCCACCGATTTTACAAGCCAACACGTGATTCAATAGTATGTTGGCTCAAAACGAGTTTTCATGTAACTCAGCTCGTTTTTGCCTGGTGAGATCATAAAATTGTCCTATTCCACGAGTCAACTCGCGATTTTAACAAACTTGTCTATAACTACCTACTATTTCCTTAATAGAAAAATCCACTTTTGTGTAAACTCATGTAAACATAAAAATTATTAATAATTTTAGTTCAAAAAGGTGGAATTCTCCATAGCACTTTTGGAGTTACCGTTTATGAACATTGAATCTCGCTTTTTTCAACTAAAATTAATAGTAATTTTGGCAGTTCACATAGACATGGGTTTACACCTCTTTTTTTTTTTGAAAGAAGAGAAGGATGGCTACCTTTTTGTAGCATCCATATATATATTAAAATTGAGAACTATATAATCTACATGAGGTTAGAAAGGACAACAAAAAAAATGGGGTCGTGGGTGCAAACACCCATAAAAAACCTATCCGAAGCCCACTCACTAATAAAAAAAGACACATGGTGTACAATATTCTCGATGTAACACCTCTCCCCCTTGAAAATGGTACGGTTCCGTTGTAGCCATACCCCCCACAACGTGGCAAAAGCCATCACCACCGATCGTCTCCAACCCTGGATATCGTGTGCGCTGAGGGATCTAAGGGAACTCCAAAAACTGACCACATCCGATGCGTCGACCCCGGCGCACCCAATCTGGTGCCACACCCCAATAGCTGTAGGGCACTCAAAAAAGAGGTGGGCGATATCCTCATCAGCCGTCTGGCATAGTGCACAAGTGGTAACAGTGTGAGGTGCCCACCTGGCTCTATAAGTCCGGGTGATGATCCGACCTCGTCTCAATAGCCATGCAAAGATCCTGACTTTGAGAGGTGTACGACTCCGCCAGATGTGAACGCAGTCCGCTTTGATGACCTCTGGGAGTGAGCTAGTAGGAAGCAACTGCTTGTATATCCCGTGTGCGGAATACCTGTTTGAGAGCCATATCCAACTATCTGCTCTGGAGTCATCTGGGTGGAGCCTCGAAATCCGGTCAAAGAGTGCAAGGAGGTCCTCAAGTCGTCTATCTGACAACCCTGATCTGAATAGCGGAGTCCATGCTCCGCCCCCGGAGCTGCCTGTGGGTGACCAACAACCCGCAACTGATGCGGACCTGTCTGCTGATAGTGCTGCCAGCCTGGGGAATGTCGTGGCTAGCGTGTCTCCAGGTAGCCATTCATGGTCCCAAAATCGAAATTTTGTCCCAGAGCCAAGGGAGGCCTGAAAGAAGCCCCTCACCATCGGGAGAATTTTGGCGACACCTCGCCAGAAGGAAGACGAGCCCCTGGGTATATGCTGACGGGACTCCCATGATAGGTCCCTACCATAGCATGCAAAAAAGACCCTGCTCCACAGATCATCACCAGCGCCCATAATCCGCCCGACCCATCGCGCAAGTAGTGCACAATTGGTCAAGCGAAGGTCTCGAATCCCTAGCCCACCCTCTGGGATCGGGCGACAGAGCTCACTCCATGCAACCAAGTGCACTGCCGACTGCTCGCCACTACAACCGCGCCAAAAAAATCTGCTCCTCAAGGTGTCAATGCGACTCTCCACCTGTGCTGGCATCCGGAGAACTGACATGTAATAAATGGGAAGTGACGAGAGTACCGATTTCAAAAGAACTAATCGGCCACCTCGGCTCAGCAATCTCGAGCTCCAACCATGTAACCTCTGCTCCATGCGCTCGATAACTGGTGTCCAGCTGCGAGACCCAATGTGGCGGTCAGATAGAGGGAGGCCCAAATATGTGATCGGGAGAGAGTCGATGGGTGTGCGCAGTTCCTCAGCACACTGCGCGGCCTCATCTGTCGTCATGCCAAAAGGGATGAATGCTGACTTGTTGTGGTTTATCTGTAGCCCAGAGGCAGCCCCAAACAACTCCACCAGGATAGCCGTACGTCGTGCCTCCGCATGTGTCCCCTCAATGAAGAATAAGGTGTCATCTGCATACTGGAGGAGGGGCACGAGGTTACCACTATCCTGCGACGAGAATCCTCGAATGATACTAGCCTCACATGCCGAGAAGGGGCACCAGGCTAGGGCATCCACTACGAGCACGAAGAGCATGGGGGCTAGGGGGCATCCCTGTCGTACCCCCCTTTGTGGCTGAATCCAACCACCGGTCGGCCGACCATTGACCAACACTGAGAATGAAGCTGCGGAAACACAACGTTTCATCCAGGTGATCCAAATTCGGGGGAAACCACGGGCCCGCAATGAGTGTCACAAAAGGACCATGAGACTGAGTCATAGGCTTTTGAAAAATCTACCTTCCACAAAAATACCCCATGGGTTTACACATCCATATACCCTTTCCTTAATCAACTCATTATCTTCTTAAATAATACCAAGTGGAATCATATCAGTAGGCATCACAACTCATAGTTAGGATCACATCTCTCTTTTTTTATGCTTAGCTTATTATATTGTTCTATATCGATTACTTTTTTATTTAAGGGGCATTGAGTGAACTTGTACACTCGTATATTCCCTTGTTAGAGCAACTCTACTAGATGAACAAATATTTTCAGATTATTAAAGTTATTAGTTATATTCTTGTTAAAGTACAATTTTACATTACTTGACATTAAAACCTTCTGATTGTGATTGATCAATTATCACACCCTAATCAGCCTGCTCTATTTCCTTGTGTGTTCTTTGTCACATACTGATGGCCTTCCTTGTTTCAACTTCACCCTCATAACCACCAAAATCCCTTCCCTAGCCTCACTTCCATAGTCAAGCAAACTGATCTGCCATCACCATTCTTTTGTATGCACCTCCAGCGTTGGTTCTTTGATTCTACAGTTTCTCAAGTACACATGCATGCTTACCTCAACCTAACCAGTAAATACAGCCACCCAGCAAGCTATTCTTGACCAACCACATGCCGAAAACCCTTCTTAATCTATGTGCGCACTTGTTTCGGCACACATCAGCAGTCACACCTTTCACCACAGAAGCACACACCTTCCACCATTATTTACACACCCATCTTTTTGTATTTCCATTCAGGGATAGTAACATCTGACTAATCTGGTCAAAAGTGTAGAGGTTAACCCCTCTCCCGATGGTATGGCCCAAGGAAGGATGGAAGGGTCTGAAAGGAGGAGAAGAGGAGAGGAAGGCGAAGAGGGGGAGGGGCAAAGGGGAACAAATGGTGAGCAAACAGTTACCGCTATGATATCATGTGATAAATCACGTAATTCAATTGATTAACCAAAGACTAGTGCATCCTTATTTATATTAAAGGTAGGCCATACAAGAGAAGAGAATATGCTATAATATTACTCCAGAATATTTCACGGAGAAAAAAAGGAAACTAGTAATTACTAATAATTACAAGGATATGCAAATGATATTTCCTTTAACAAGAATTTATAATTCACATGATGTCAAACTTTGTAATCATTAACTTGATGTTTTCCATGAGATTTAGTAGCTAAACTTACAATTCCAAAGCAAGTGTAGCTTAGGAATAGTATTTAGTCATTACCTCCTGCACTTGATAATTTTGTGATATGATGGTTTAGCTTTTCTCTTATATGATTATGATTCTTATTCGGCATTTCTAATATATATCATTCATTGGTGAACATTGTTTGAGAACTTCCATTCATAATTCTTGTTTTTGTTTTCCTCCTCATTGATTGTTACCCTCGGACGTTGCCCGAAAGGGGACATTCGTTGTTGTGAATCAAAAGGTAAGAGAATACGATCAACCAAAAGATTGATTGCAACAACCTAGAAAGCTAACTACATTTTTATGTGCCGAGGATTAAATAGAATGTCCTATGTTATGAGAATAACATAGAACACCATAGGGAATTAGATAAATAACCAAGAGATTAATGAGTGGCTGTGCTACAAAAGTACTCAGAGATTTCTCCATCTACTCAAGAAGAACATGGTGAAAGTTGTTGTTTATCACTAGAGCATATTCCACGAACCTAGCTATTAGTGGTCGATGATAGAGGACTCTCATGGCGAACCCAATGCTCTGGAGCTCTTCCTAACTGGTATCTGTTTGTTATGACACCACCTTCTACATTTGATTTATAGTTTTACAAACATGCGAAAAAGTAAAAATTGTTCACACCCCATAATGATTAGCCTAGCTAGCCTTTGCAGATTAGTACAAGTGATCAATCATTTTGTTCATATGGATTCGACACATGAAATATTACAATGTCCCAAACATCATACATTCACCGTTATACTAACACATTTCCGCATACGTTCCACACACATTTCATAGACATTATCCACAACACACATCAGTTATCATCACAAAAGCTGCCACAGAAATTTTTCCAATCCATTACGGCCACCTTCCTAATCCCATCATTATTATTGCCAATCTCGATCCGATCATACACTGCCACTACAACCCATGCTCTTTTAGTACAACCCCGGCCTCTATACTTTTTTTGCTTTCCAACACATGTACATATCCTTTTGAATGCCAGATATTTATACAAACATGGATGACCAGACGTTATCTAGTCATCCTTTTGGCCCTCAAAAGAAAGATATGGAGAGGCGACAATGTTCTCGGTACGTTCTAGTTGAGCCTCCAGCAAGCAGGGAGAGGAGGTACTAGCTCTATAATAAGACTCTTTTAGTAAGCCTATAACAGAACATGATCTTTAAAGAAGCATAGAATTTTCTATTGTTTCCTTTTCCTTCATCGACATAATACGAATTTGCACATTTTTTTGAGAGGGGAAAGGACAGCTACCAAGTTTGGATAGCCATCCGGTTTGTATTGAGAGTAAAAAAAAATTGCAAATTTTGTTGACACATGAGCTTTGGAAAAATTTAAACATGGATTTCATTTTTTAACTCTATTTCACTCTTTATGGTCACAATTTTAGATTGTTTTTCTACAATGATACACTTCATACCTTGCAACAAGGCTTCTAGTGCTTCATCTACCATGGCTAAACTGATTATATTAACACGAATTCTCTATGCAATTTTCTGTTGGTGTTCATTTTGTTAATTGAGATTATTTATTTTTCTTGTAACAGTACTTTTTTGATAAGTTTTCTTGTAACAGTATTGTCAATGAGTCTACTGAACAAAGCTCATATGAATTTTTTCAGGTTACAAAACCTGTGAGCATGTGAACTTTATTCCTCTACCTCTAGCTGCTTGTTTACTTAGGACTGCCCATACTTTTGTCCAACACATTTATTGGGTGCAGATTGAAATTTGTAGGAATTAACTGGTAACGAAGATTATAACATCTTGGCAAAGGTGTGCAGGAGTTGTCAATTATGTGATTATATACATGCACTTAAAAATCATGCAGTCTTTCAAAGGGATATGCTTACACCATATAACTCTTTAGAAATACTTAATATTCAAGAATCTAATGCATGCGCACTGAGTTTCTTATATAATATTAACATAAGTGTACTGCTTATATGGAGGATTTGCATCCTTACTGAGGGGTTTCAAGTCTCCTAGATCTAGTTGAGGTTTTCTGAAACAGTATTATCAATGAGTCTACTGAACAAAGCCCATCTGAGATTTTTCCAGGGTACAAACCATGTGAGCACATGAACTTCCTCTACCTCTAGCTGCTTGCCTATTTAGGACTGCCCATACTTTTGTCCAACACATCTATCCGGCGCAGATTGAAGTTTGTAGGAATTTGATAATTAGTAATGAATAGCCTTTTGCAAAGGTGAAGTTGTCAATTATGTGATTATCCACATGCACTCAGACCATGCAGTCTTTCGAAAGGATATGAATATGCTTACACCATATAACTCTTTTAAAATACTTAATATTCAAGAATCTAATGCATGTGCACTGAGTTTCTTATATAATATTAACACAAGTGTACTGCTTATATGGAGGATTTGCATCCTTACTGAGGGCCTTCAAGACTCCTCGATCTAATTAAGTTTTCTTGAAACCTAGCAAATTACACCTTTAACTGCAGCAACTGATATCTTCCTGACTATCTGTCTGACTGCATTAAGGTGATATTAAACAACTATTGTTTTCACCCGACATGGAGTAACTTAAAGATTCATAATTCATTGGAGAAATCCTCTTTCGAATGCTACTTGGATCAAGGAGGATGAGTTTCACCACTTTGATGCTGACCTTTAGGGGCAGTAGTGGCAATGATGGAGTAATATTTTGCTAATCATTTTTTTGAAAGGAAGAAGGGCGACTATACAACTTGGTAGTCACCCGCTTGTATTAATGCAAAAGATGGAGCATGTACAAATATGTAATGGAGAGCAATGCCAAAAGGCTCTCCCAAAAACACAAAAACACATGAGGTGCTAGCCCCAACCCCACTCTCTAAGTAGGAAAAATATGTGGTGTACAATGTTCTCTATATAACATCTCTCCCCCTCAAAAATCACTCGATTGCGCTGAAGCCAGATGGCCCATGTGATGGCCATGATGCCTGCCCATACCCCTTGCCGCCCCGTGCGGCCCCGCATGCCAAGGGATTCCCAAAAGCTGGACACTCATGATGAATATTTTGCTAATCATAAGCAGTATCATAGTGTAATATTGTCAATTTGTTGAAGAATGCCCTCAATTTGCTAATCATAAGCAGTTCATATGCACATAGGCATCATAGGTCATAGGTAGGATTACTCGAGTATTTTTTTATGTTTGAAGTCATACTTTAGTCCCACTTAAACTTGTTTCTATTTAATAATCGCTTGAGTGGGAATTTAAATTCATGTACTCCGTTAAAATTAGTTTTATAGAACAAAATCTGCCAATTGTTTGGGCTATGATGTTTTGCTTAGTTTTAGGTTTTACATTAACATGTCTTTTGGCATATAGCATGGTACATGTTGAGAACCAACTCTACCAACATTTGATCACTAGCAACAAAAAAATGTCTATCACTTACAAGAAACAAAACATCATATGTTGGGTAATCTACCTTGTCCAAAGATATTACCCCCTTAAAAACTTGTATCCATGGAACTGGTGAATGATTAACATGTCTACACAAAAAATGCAAAAGATAAAGAAACCTACCTCTACAATGGGACTAAGAGATCTTCATCTTTGATAGGATGAGTATCATTGTTATCAAAGAAAAGTGCAACATATGTGTCGTTTGTTTTGCGAACCGATATAAGTTGTAAAGACCAATATCAGATGCAATATGAGGCCTACCAGCCAATGCAAAGAAATATATTGATGAGTGAAATATATGCTTGTCTCATTAGTTATTCCTGGAATATTGCATCAAGTATATGACACCCATATTCTTTCTGTCTTTTTTTGGCGAAGTAAAGATTTATTCAACCACCACAGATGCAAAAGGCCTCTAGAGACATCATGTTGAAGCAAAGAACATATAACTGATACCTGAAACATAGATTGCCTATAGAAGAAGCATATGCTTAATATTTAAGCATGATTTGTAATAGAGCATTACGCATACCGACATAAAAGAGACAGATCTACAGTACTTATATTCTCAAGCTCAAGCTTCAGATATTGTCATCTTATGTACGAAAACTTTGTAATAGCTATAGCTAATCTGAAGTTTTAAAACTGCAAAAATATAATAACAATGACAATATTATGTCAATAATTCGCATGAGCTGGATAGTACTTTATAACCAAGGATGCTAAAAGAAGAAAGTTAAGATAACAACAAAATATTTTTGCAGACTCATTAAAATGAGCATCAAAAGAAATAGATACCTGTTCTGTAATACATGACAAAGCTTCTATGACAAGGGCCACGACATCTGCACGTCGGATGGCTCGAAATGCCCGATTTACAGATAATGCTTCAGTTGTGCTCCCAGCAGATGCAACTGCTGCCCTTCGACGGATTCCAGCAGTGTCAATTATGTTATACTTCTGCATGAACACAATTAAATATATTTCATAGAAACATAAGATTCTAATAGTTGAAATAGAACATGAATCAAGCAGACAGTTCCTGCATCAATGATTGTGGAAGCTACCATGATATACCATTGTCTCTTAATTTCCTTTTTCTTTTCCTTGTTAAGAACATCTTCTTTTTTCAGGGGAGCTACTTCTAAATATTTGAGAAATTAGTTTTGATGCTGAAAAAGGAAATCCAAGAGCGAAGTTTCTGAGAAAGAACTGCTACTAACAGGCAGTGATGCTCGTTGTCAATTTGTCATTCGCCATCATAGAGGAGAGATAGACAGGAAGAAGAGATAGAAAAGAGAGCAGCTTGTCACCATCAAGAAATGGATAGGATGATCATAACCCTCGAATCTAAGGACAACCAATGGAAAGGTCTCTAGATGATGACAGCAACTTTATTGGGGCTCAGCTCTGAGTTCAGTTGAAATACAAACAAAACAATGGAGCCTTTCTTTTCCAAAAAAGCAAAACAACGGAATCTATGAAGCTTCCTCTCTTTTTCTTTTACAATTGGCGTATTTTTAGTTTTATCTTTTACATTCCCTGTGTAGTTCATCATTCTTTAATACTTTCTCCTGTCATTAGAATACAATATGCATTTACATGAAAAAGTGAATTGTCCAAACATGGAGCTGCAGCTTCAATCTTGCATGCATTTTTGCATATTAAACACAAAGGATTTAAGGTCATTGAAGAAACTTTCATAGATGATACACAAACCTGTCCATCCGGTCCAATTACTTCAGTGTCTATAGCATCACGAGTTGTACCACTAATTGGACTAACAATTGTTCTTTCCTCACCAACCAAGGCATTTAAGATGCTGCTTTTCCCAACATTTGGTCTACCAACAATAGCAATAGAAGGAATATAATTCTCTTCTTCAGTGTTCTCCAAATCCTGCAGAAACATTTCCACCCGTACCCATCAACTTCAGAAATATAATGCCAATACTTTTATCATGAAAATATAAACATTTCATTAGAAATATTCCTAAAAGATACACTAGTTATATAAAGAAAATAACAGGTTTAGACTTTCAAACTATTGCGGATCAATATTGCATGCAGAATCTCTCAGTTGCATTGCCCATGACAGGCCGCATATCATAATGCCAACACTTTTATCATGAAAATGATAATGTTTCATTAGAAATATTCCTAAGATATACACTAGTTACATAAAAAAAATAGCAGGTTTAGACTTTCAAACTATCACGGATCGATATTGCATGCAGAATCTCTCAGTTGCATTGTCCATGACAGGCCGCATGTGGCACTGTGTGCCCACAAGAAGAAAAAAAAGGAAACATAAACTCGCAGTGTTATGGACACAACACAGGTTTGATAGTGCTTTAGATTTAGGACATAATACAGAGGAGAAAGTTTAGAATTCATTGTGTGGGTGGAGAGACCCTGTACAGCAAAATTCCTTTTAAGCCTTACAGATAAGCATGTTTCATTTAGCATATTTGCTGTTTGTTTAGAGAGAGAAGTTGCTATTCAGTCATGTAGAGTAGAAAAAATATACCTCAGTAGCTTTCAGTTCTGAACAAACTAGATCAAGGAGTTCGCCAGTTCCAGTTCCAGAGATGGCTGATATTGGCAGAGGTGAATATCTGGTGCACAAATAAATTATGGGTGCTTTATTAAAGATCATATGGTAGTGCTAGATGTTGCTTGCAAATGGACTATGATGGGGTTTATAATTCAAACATGACAAAGAATGCAGTTGGCTACACTTCTTCACTGTTTTAAGAGGAATAACAGCAGACTTGCTCCTTTATGCTTGGAAGGTCGAGGTTCAAGTTATAAGAACAGCCTCTTTGCAAAAAATGCAAGGAGAATGCTGTATATAACAAACATGAATCCACTTAGTCTCGCAAGATTGAGAAGCCTGAGATGTATTCAACTTTTAGCTACTTTTTGCTTTCACTTAAAGACATCCTAAAGCTATCTTTGTTATCAACATAAATGCTAGGTAAATATTGAGAATTATAGTAACTTATAGCAGCACAAATGAAGAAAAATGGTGAGGATCAAGTAAAAACTATCAGTTTTACTTATCAGAGATATAAAGGTCGATAATATAATAAAACACAATTCCAAAATTTAACACACAATAATCCATTTGGTGTTATCATTCTCTGACATGATTACACCAAAGTGATGTAAAAGTAAGTGTATCTCTCACCCCAATGACCAAAATTCTGATGCCTGCATTAGCCCTTTTCGTGGAGACTCACATTTGTTTACAGCAAGGATGATGCACTTGTGTGAATAATGCTTACGCAACCAATCAGAGATTTCAACGTCTGCAGACACTAGCCCAGCCTGTTTATATATTCATCTAAATTAGAGAAAAATGTTTGTATGAGAAATTTAATATTTTTTTTCATGATATTTCAAAGATAGGAAACATAGTGACAAGGATGAGACAATGAACTTTGCAGATAATGAACAACTATGTTCAAAATGCTAATCAAATTCGCCGTAAAAAAAAATGGTAATCAAATTTCAATAGCAGCTTATTCAGTACGGCTTTCATACATATAAAAAAAAATCTCAAATTGTATTGTCAAATTTCGGCTGTATGTATGACATATAGAACAAGAAAAGGAATCTAGTGCGTAATTTCATCAGAAAAATTTGTTTGTTGTGAAGTTTGTCATGGCAATTTGCTTATCCATTAAATTGACAGAGAACACACCAGCTGAGTTGTTGGAATTTATAAATTTCTTGATGTACTTCAGTTTTTCATACTAAGAAAATTTTAGTAAAACTTACATTTAACATGACCAAAGAAAATTAAGGATCCTTCCGAGAAAGAAGAAAAATAAGAAATTTGCATATTAAAGTAGACCAGCTATGAGATAGCACCATCACCTGGCCATCAACAAGGAATATGATAATGGCTGCTTCCTCCAGTGCAGCTGCAGCTTGTCTCTCTATCATGGATGGCATCCTAGCAACAGCTGCTTCTCTAATAGAAAGAGGAATCCCGTCCATGCCGATGGTGGTTGTAATTGCAAGTTCTTCCATCACATCAACCTGTGATTTAGATAAGGTCATAACTCCCCCTGTATCCACTACCATAAACTCATGGTCTCCCCAAAAGGATCTACCGTATAGGCGATCCCTCGTAACTCCAGGTTCATCAACAACTATTGCCCTGTTTCCCTGTAAAGGTTAACGACAACCACCAAATTGCAGCTAAGTTACTTCTTTTTAAAGAGGAAAGGAAAAGTTATGATATATCAAAATTGAGCCTTCAAAGTGGAGGAATGGACATTTAGAATACCCCCACAAGACGATTGAACAGTGCTGATTTACCAACATTAGGTCTTCCAACAATAGTTACTCTTGGGAGGAGATGGTCCGGAATCTGGATTGAGCAATTTAGAATCATGAACTTAAAGCACATGTAGAAGTAGAAAATTAAAAAAAAGTGCATTTTAGAGCTGATTGAAGGTTGATTAAAAAATTTTCAAGCATAAATGCAGCTATAGTGAGTTGCTTGGTAAAACATATCAAGATATTTAGCAAATGAATTTGAGTGAATTCTACAATCTCAAAAGTCATCCGATAAAAGTTGCCAATGAAAGGCTCTTACGAATGCCCCTAGTAGACCTTTCAAGAAGAAATTATAAAAGCTAAATATGAAATATTATTCTTCAATTTTACATAAGAATAGTAAGAAGCTGGAAACTCTCATTGCTAAGTTTTCAATCAAAGATATTCCTGCCCAAACAAGTCTAGAAGTAAATTTCGTTGCTTACTATGAAAGATTACATGTGGATCACCCTTAAAAAAGAAAGATTGTCTGTGAATCATGCCTAATCAGTCCATAATGAGTTAGTTGTTAATCACAAGAATACATGTGAACCAGTCTCAAAAAGAAAGATTAACTCTGAACCATGCCTAGTTAGTCCGCAGTGAGTTAGTTCCAGAAAACAACTTACATGTTTATTTAAACTTTTCCGGAGTTTTGACTTTCCAGTTCTGTCTCTTCTGAAATCATCCTCGTCCTCTAGAAGCATTAAAGTAACTTACTTAACAAGAAAAGAACCAAGCTAAAAAAATGCACGTTAATGAATTTCAAACAACTATATGAGACATGAAAAGCTACTCGAAAATGGCCTCTCAATGGATTACATTACTAAGATGCGTCAATGAAATTAGCAGGATGCAAATGATGTTGCACGCTCTACATAATCAAAGAATAATAAGTGTTATCTCTTACAGTCACAGCAAAAGGTAGCTGGTCACAACTGGGACATGGACTACAGGTTTGTTTGACCTAGATTATTGATTAACTTAAACATGGACTACAGGTTACAATTGGGCCCTTTCCTCATCCTTCCCATCATGTTTTCAATGTAAACCTGATATCCAGTAGAATAGCTCTTGACTAATTCAGTTCAAGAATTTAATATTTTATATTTAGAAAAATATTTTATATTTGAAAAAATAAATCAATAAGATGAGCCTAAAGGGTTACAACTTTGACTCAGATTTGCAGGTTTCAACCAGCTACCCAATTGAACCAACCAACTGTTGGTACCATCATTGTTTTTCCTATTAATAAGGAAGGTTATGCAGGAACATGCCAGCATATCATTGATCCATTGACGAAAATAAACTATCAAGCCCCAGCTTTCTTCGCCCTTTGTCCACTTTAACCCCGTAGAAATCAAGGCATGACAAAAAAAAACCGTAAAACTTCAAACACTTTTTTTTTTCATTTCATTCCCACCGTCCATTTGACAAACCTCTTCAAACCATCTTCAAAATCTCATTTTGAGGTGTCATCAGCAAACCATCGAAAGCAAAACACTGAAGTCCAAGACATGAAAGAGAAAGAAAAGGGAAGTTCCAAATTATGGATGATAATTTCCATCCCACTGCCAAATTAAAACAAACACATGCAAACAGCTTCAGAAATCCAATCTTGAAAACTGATATATCTCGGCAAGTACAGTTCATTCCGGAAGTCCCGAAGAAGCATCCAACAAAAGCGCAAAAGAAACTGTACCGAGCTTCAATTCACGGGACAAGGACCGGGAGTACTCTCGAACAGCATCCGCGGCTTCTTCCTCCATGAATTCAACGTCGAACGATGAAAGACCACCATCGCTGCCTTCTCCATCTTCCTCCTCCTTCGCCTCGTCGTCGTCCTCTTCATCACATCCATCTGCTTCGCCTTCGCTTGGCGCATCCTCCAGCGTCCGACGGAGCTGGCAACCCGTCGAGGTCAATTTGGGATAAGGAGGAGAAGAGCAGGAGAGGGGAAGCACGGGCGGTGAGCCCCTTCGGTGGAGGAAGATTCCCGGAAACAAGGCCGCCGAAGAAGGAGGAGAAGGTGAGTCGATGTGGACGGCGCGTGTGAGGCCGGCGAGGGACGTGCTCCGGAGAGGGAGCGATACCATGGCTACGGAGGGGAGAGAGAGGGTTTATCCACTCAAATGTGCGAAAATATATCAACTCCGCCGCGTAATTTTTTAAGCATATATATTAGTGTCGCAAAAATTATCGTGATGTCTAAAATTCAAGGGAACAAGTAGGCCAATTTTAGTTGATTTTAGAAAGAAAATTTCAGCGCTTAGTAAGGAAAAAGATTTAGATAAGATTTATAAGTAAGAAAAATAAGTACGATTGTTTTTATCATTTAGCGTTGATCAACTTACTAGTCTTTTCTGATTCTTTTGTACGGAAAAGTAACACTTAATTCTTCTCATACTATTTTTTATCTTTATATATATATTCAATTTTAAATATTTTTAAAATGTAACCACCTAATACTATAGCATTTTTAATAAAAAAATAAAGAATTTAATAAAAGTATATCCGATTACACTGTGTATCATATTTTATGCATCTTTAAATTTGAGATCTACGATTCGAAACAAATAATATATTTAAGATTCTTATTATTTATTTATTTATTTCAATCGTAAAGATATAACACAGTTTAACAAATAGTATACATGGTGTACACATGTATATTTCTATTAAAATAAATAATATATTTAATATTCTTATTTCTTATTTATTTTTTCCAACTGTAGATTTGAGATATAACAATTTAACAAATAGGATACATGGTATACCCGAGTACATCTCTATTAAATTCAAATTTAAATATCTTTACATTAACTTTTTAAACTCAATTTATATCTAAAATTGATAAAATTATCTATTTAAAAGCATGTTAATTATTTTCTAATATTTGATTATTTAATATATGTTACAACTAATAGTTTCCTAACTAAATATTCATGACTCTCATTTTAATAATATATATATAAGTATATATAATATATTAAAATATATCTAATATTATTATTTGGGTATAGGTCAAGGCTTTTAATTCTTATTTAAGCAAATTTAGTCTTAATATTTTTTATCATATCATATCTTATTTTTTTTAATTTATCTATGTTAAAAAATAATTAGTAATGTTATGATATGAATCATATCACTTACAATTATTATTATTATTATTATTATTATTATTATTATTATTATTATTATTATTATTATTATTATTATTATTATTATTATTATTATTATTATTATTATTATTATTATTATTATTATTATTATTATTATTATTATTATTAATTTGATAATTAAAAATCACAAGCCACATGCATCTAGTGGTTAAAGTAATAGATTAATTTTTAGCATCATAATTTCATTTATAAATTTTCTTACTTTTCTTGAGTTAGTACTCTCTTAAAATAATTATTATTTTTGCTTATCTAATAATTAGGATAAACTTTTTATCTTACTAATTTGTGTGTCATGTTTTAATTTAAATGAGTTATGACCCTTTAAAAACGGGACATCTTTGCTCTCTTCTTCTTATTGATGTTCATCATTTACATCTTCAAACTCCACATCAGAATATTCATAATCGGGATCTTTATATAAAATATGCTACAATATGCATCCAATGTTATTTCAGCTACTCTCTTCTTTTTGTCTTTCTGCACCTTTGGAGGGTTGCTTTTTTTGAACCTCAGCCTCCCTTGATCTTTAAGTTTTGTAGTTGGTTGATTATCAGAAAACTTTGGGTTTTCTTGCTTTAGCCTCCTTCTTCAAGTTCTTCTTTGTATTACTAGGTAATGCTCTTGATGCTCTTCCTGCAACTATGTTTGCTAGCTTCATATCAAGATTGTGAATTGATGCATCATGATTTTTCCACCTTGAACTCCATGGTCATCATGAACTTTTGTTCTTTGGTTCTACAGGTGGCAATTGGGAACTCTACAGAAGAGGGTTGAACATGTCGTTATCTTGTCCCCACGCTAGATTGGGATGATTCCTCCACCTTGAATTGTAGTTATTTTATGAATGGATTGTTGTTCCACGAGAAGGAATCAACCACAAAACTGACATTCTCAAATTTATTTTCCTTTGAAGTATTACCTTGGGGGCATTCATTGTAGGAATGATCCTCTCCACATGACTCACATTGTTGAACATCAGGGGATATAAAAACAACTCAAATTTCTTGTTGAGTGATTAGCTAAGCCACAATTTCACTAGTTGAACTTTGCTTTATATGTAGCACACCTCTTGTTCTTGGTTTATGGATCATTTGTTTTGCCAAGAGTTGAGTTCTACATCTTCTATGATCTTATAAATCTCCTCTTGACTCTTCTTTTTCAAAACTGAACCTCCAACATATGAGTCCAGTTTATCCCTATCTTATTGGAACAATTCATTGTAGAAATCCTGCAAGATATGCCACAATGGAGTTCTATGATCAAAGACTTTGGTTAGAACTTTTTTGTACCTTTCTCAGGCTTCATACAAGGTCTCATCATCTTCTTGTTTGAATGATCTCAGCTCATTTCTCATCTTTCTATCCTTCTGATTTGGATAGAATTTGGTGATAAATTTATCAATAAACTGCTCCAAAGTTATGATGGCTCATGTTGGTAGGGTATCCATTCAAGTTAGTGCCTTGTCCCTCAGTGAGAAAGAAAATATGCGCTACTTGGTTGCATACTCAAACGCGTTGTTGCGCTTAAAAGTGTTACATATTCGAATAAATTTGTCCAGGTGGTTGCATGGATTCTCATTCAAAACTCTCCCCCAAATTGTGGGGATTGATCTCAAAGTAGTTAACATTTATTGCAAGGAGGACCACACTGAGGACTCTACATTTTATACTTCGTAGAGACATGGTCTCTCGTAGTCATTTCAGGTGCAACTATAGCTCTTTCTTGTTCGTTAGTCATTTTGGTTGCTTGTCTTACTCTTCGAGTTATTCTCTCAATTTCTAGACCGAACTGAAGATAAATTTCCTATTATCTTGTTCGAGAATGAGTTACTTGAGGTGCGGTGTCCAGAATTATTGATCTCTTCTTGTATTAAGATGTGTCTGAAAAATTAACAAGAAATAATGATTTGCAAAAAGAAAAAAATTAATCTCAAAGTATTTTAATGAAATCATATAAGATAAGCAATAAAAATTCTCGACAATGGCAGCAATTATAGCCCTATTCCACAAGATTCAAGAATTCAATACATATACAATGAAACTAAACATGGAATGCAACATATTAAACATAATATATGCATAAAATGCAAATTCCCCCAAGCTTAGACCGAACATTGTCCTTAGTTTTTAAGCTTCAATTGAAAGAGATGATACACTGATGATCAAATAAAAAGAAAAAGATGCAATTAAAAGAAAGAGTACAATTGGAATAGTCCATACGTGGTGGTGTTGGCGACGGAGTGAAGAATCATCCATAGTGTCCTTGACTAGTATGATACTCGTGCATGCACCAAATCATCTCGTTAGTGTTGTCTTGGTGCACATGTATCTCCATCATCATCTCAGATGACCATTGCTCTGCATTGGTCGCCTCTAATGTGGCTTGAATGCCTAAAAAATCATACTATGAAGTATAGGAAGGCATGTTGTCATTAGGCTCACTCGGCAGCTTAGAAGAATATCCTGCATTTGATAGTCAAGCTCGTTGTTGCGATGAAGGTAGTGGTGGAGGCTCAACTGATTGTTCAAGCCACCTAGAGAGTGATGGGAAGAAAAGCCAATTGGCTCTATCGAAGATAGTGAACCTCTGTAGCTCGTGGTAGAGAATCTTATCATGTCTGTTCTCGAAGATGAACATAGTAAATCCTATCTCGACGCAGGCAAGCTTCATGAACAACATCATACTCTAGTTTAGATAAATGTCTCCCTTCATCAGCTTGGAGTCAACCAGCTTCATCTTCAAATATTCAACAATCGAGGTGATAAGTCCCTTGATAGTAATCTCATTGTTTGCCTTCTTAGCGTGATGCTTGTAGTTTCTAGCAAATGAAGGCCTCGACATTGACACCAACCCCCTCGAACATCGCGTACAGTAGTTAAAACTCTATCTCATTGGGGGACTCATCGCTATCAACACGCCCGCATATGGTGTTGGAGAGGATCCTATGGGCGAAGCGTAGGACCGGGTTCTTGATCAGGCTGCTCTCAGCGTACCGGTAGTTGAGGGTGGTCTCTCTTGTGATGGCCATCAAGAATGCCCGAGCGTCAAATTCTCTAGAGATGTGTCACTCTCCTCCATGCAGAAATTGGTAAATGTCATTAAATTCATTGTTGTAAAGAAAAAAAACTCCTATTGTACATTTGGAACATGATCTTTATGGCTTTTTACATACCCTCCAAATTTGTGGTTTTAAAACTATTGAGGAACTTGAGAGTGAACTCATCATATGTGTCATATGCCTTCTCGAGGAAGTGAGTGGTGTGTGCTAATTATGCAGATAAAATCGCTAGCAAGTGCATTAATCATATCAAGTAATAGTTCAACGGTGAGTTGAGTATCGATCCCACGAGGAATTTGTTTTATCCTAAGTTAATTCACTAAACTAATGAGAGGGGTACATTGAGTTGGATAAAATGTGTTTACAAAAAATTAAAAGAAAAATAAATGATAATGATATGATCAATATCGCGTCAAAATAAGATTTCATCAAGCACTAGATCAAGATGAATAATTAAGGGAAAAGCAAGTCCATTTCTACCAATTTTTAAGAGGATTAGAGTTCACCTAAGATATGATGTCCTCTTCCGTATGCACCAGCTATCCCAAATATAGTATGTTGAAATATGACTTTATGACTTAATATCATACTTATATTCTTTTGATGATGAGAATCTTTGAAAACATTGAAAAAGATATGTGCACATATTAGAACATGACAAGTGTGTGAAAATTTTAAAGTCAAATTATATGCTTTGAAGTTCAAGTTAATATTTTTCTATGTTTCCTTTAGATCTAGATTGAGACATGAATATATTAATTATAGATAAATTCTATTAACTTTATGTACATTCAAAATCGTCTCATTTCAATATCGGTACAAAAAGTTATATACAAAATAATGAAGGTCTACAAGTTTAAGATAAAATTATATGCATTGAACTTTACATCAATATTTTACCTTCTTACCATATGATTTAGATTGAGAAATTAATAGATAAAATGTAGATAACTTTTTCAGATTTCCAAAGAATCAAGAATTACGTTAATCGGATATCGGTGTACAAAGTTATGATCAAAATAGTGCAGGTCTATCAAACTGATTTAGGAGAAACGATCGACCGGTCTGATGCATTCTGCAAGAAATATGATAAAATTTAATAGCGGTCGACCAGTACAAAGGAGCGGTCAATCGGTGCAACTCTAACGGCTATATTTTGATAGAGCGATCGATCGGTGCAACTTCAACGACTATATTTTGGAAGAATAATCAATTGATAAATGGAGCGATCGATCGGTGGCGAGTTGGAAAGTTCCAAAAGCTAGTTTTCTTGTGTCAAATCAAAGGGAAAAAGCATGCAACGGCTATATTGAAGATAAGAGACTTTAAGAAAGTGTTTTGAAGGTTACAATAGAAGTAATTAAGGGGAAATCATCTTGAAAACTTTGAAGAGCAAAAAAAGAGTAGTTTGAGCCAAAATTTATAAATTTCTTCTCCCTTTCTCTTGTTCTTAAGTGAGTTCATCTTGTAAAGGAGAGATTGATAAGCTTTCATTGTAATCTTGAGAGTGATTTAGCTCCATTGTAAGAGAGGTTCAACATAGCCTTTTGAGTGAAGAAAAGTTTGAAATTGTGAGCTTCCTTGAAAGAGAGGTGTGTTTTACCTCTCGAAGTGGAGAAAAGACGGTATGGTGTAAAATGTTTTCTTCCCTATTTAAAAGAAGATGCTAGTGGATCTCCGACGGTCTCAAGGTCGAGAAGCTGGAGCAGGGACCTAGGCCAAGTTAGGGCCGAATATTGTCAACAAGTCATTTGTCTTGTGTTTGCATTTCTCCCCTACTTGCTTTACTTATTATCTTGCATTCTCACTTATATCACTATTGCACTTATTCTTTACCAAAACTTTTTGAATTTAGGCTTTTCGATAAATTGATTTTGAGCTTCCGCGTTTATTTTGTGAAATTGGCTTAAAGTTTTTATTACACCAATTCACCCCCCTTGATACCAAGTGATCATATAACTGGTATTAGAGCTTTGTCGCTCTTGTTTTAAAGATTTAATCATCTTAGAGCATGACACAAGTTTTTAACGAAGGTCAATCCATTTTGATCCATCAAATTTTAATGATTCAATTCTTTCTCATTGAAAAATTTGAATGCAAACATATTTATGTTCACTTGACTTTGATATGTGAAAAATTATAGAAAATGTATTTGAAAAGCCAAAGAAAGTTTTAAATGATGTTTCTATTGATCTTTTCTTTTTTTAATACAATAATTTTCAAATTTCTCTTGTCAAACTTGATTTTAAAGCATGAAATGTATTCTATTATATTTTAGATGTAGAAAATCTAAACTTTATTTTTAAATATTTCACCTCTCATAAAATTTGGCTAAAGTTGTTATTTAGATATGAAGAGAATGAAGACAAGGCAAATGCTACATCCAATGAAAATGATAATTCTACATCTACTACATCCGAAAGTGAATCTTCTTTGTGCTTAATGAAAAACGATGAGGTAGTCTCAAACTCTTCTTCTCATGAAAATGATGATAATGATGAAAATAATGATGATGATGATCTCAATTTTGATGTGCATAAAGATTTTTCTTCTGTAATTCAAATGCATCTTTCGCTTAAAAAAATATAAAATTTTGATGAATGAGTTTCATGCTATGAAAAATAATTTTAAACTATTGAAGAAAGAAAAATATGCATATTTGGAAGAAAATGAAAATATGAGAAAAAAATTGATACTCTTAATCATATTCATGTTCTTATGAATGTTTGAAAATTGAAAATTTGAAGTTAAATGAAATTTTAGAAAAGAAAAATATTTTGATTCAAAAATCTTTGAATGATCAACCTAGTAATAATAATTATTTGAAATGCAATACTAGTGTGCAAAAATCTTTTTATATAAATAAAAAGTTGGAAAATAAATAAAAACAACAAAATATTTTTTTTAGAAAGAAAAAGTCTTTTAGACCATCTAATGATTATTCTAAAAAAAATAGATATGCTTATAAGTATTCATTTAAATTAAATGACTCTCACAATGACACTTTGAAATCAAAGCATGATCATGATCATTTTTTAAAATCATTTATTATTTGTCATTTTTGTGGTTTACATTATCATTATGTATTTGAATGTAAAGTTAAATAAAATCTATGAATATTTGCATGAAAATGATGTAAGGAATCAAAACTCATTTTGTTGGACCGAAATAAGTTTGGGTACCAAAGAACAAATGATTGTTTTTTATAGGTATGTTCCACTCGCATTCAAAAAGAAAAATGTACTTGGACAATTGATGAAAATGATCCAATCTTGATGCTTCCAAGTTGTCAAAGAGTGATTGCATAAGTGATATTAGTCAATGTCACATGAGATATTATTTTATCACACATAAGGACTACAATTTAAATTTGAATGTAATTTTTACATGCTTTGTGTGATCAAATATAGGTTATAGGACACAAAGATTAGAATGCAAATTATGTTGTGTCTTATTCAAGTTTGAGTAACATTGTTTGAATATTGCTTCATTATGTGTATAAAGTTTGAATTTTTAAGCATTATATATATATATGAATGTGATAATTCAAAAATACATTATTTGTATATGTGAAATGAAATCATTAACATGTTTAACACATATACTATTTGGACTCATATATTGTTGATAATAATTTTGCCCAAATTCAAATAAGTTTGTGATTTTTGGGTCTTAATATGAAGATATGATTTTGATTGATTCTATTTTATTTTGATCACAACTTGTTTCCTTGAAAATTCAATGGCACACCATTATTGAAAATGACTTTATGAATCTATTTGAGAATACTTTATATTTAAAAATTATGTGATGTGTTTGCCTCTCATGTGTTTTTAACTATATTGAAAATTCATTCATATGTGATGCATGGATTTATAAGAAGCAAAGTTTGACCAATGAGACAATTTACAAATTAATATATGCATCTCCAACTTAGCTTACTTTGTAAAATTATTTTGGTGAAATATTTTGACATGATTATTATCTTTGAAATTTATATAATTCATGTCATGCAAAGAAAGCTTATTCTCTATCATTTATTATTTTAAAAAGTTATTCATGAAAAATCTAAATGTGAAAATGCTATGCATTATTATAGTTGATTCTCTTAAAAATGGATAAAAGAACAGAAAATAAATTAGGAGAAAAATGTTTGAACTTTAATTGTAAATTATTTCAACCCATTAATGACTTGCCTATTCATTGCAATAATAATACTTTATGTGTTACACTTGCTTAAAACTATAGTTTTTAATTTTAAAATTCAAGTGATATTTTTGTCTCATTGATTGAGAGATTATCAATATCTATAAATGCATATCTTCTAAATCTTTTAACATGATCATATTATTTAAAAATTTGAAATTCTCATGAAATAAGAAGAAAAAAAATGTTAGCACCTATGGATGGAAAATATTGGTGAAAGAGATTTAAAATTGAAATAGAAATGATAGATTTATGAATTATTCGAAAATTAATGACTTGTGTTAATTCATTCGAACTTGATATATTTGTGCACATATATGTTTCTCTTCTCTATTTTTTTCGAAATCAATAGTTGAGAAAAAAACTTTCGCATGTTGCTTACTTCATTTGAAAAATGGTTATTATGCAAAAAATAGCAATTATACATGAATGACATAAACTTTGAAAGACTTTTGAAAATTGAAAATAAAAAATAAGGAGAAAACATATTGTGGATTTTATACTCTAACATTCTTTGACTTGTGGTAAAATACGTTGATAGTTAGATATGATCATTCACTTGTTCCACTTGTCATGTAAAGACAGATATAATTATAATTCTACTCTCATCCATGCCATTAATATTATACTTATAAATGTGATAGCATGTTTATGACAAAGGAATATGAATTTGATTGACTTTGTAATTTGTGGCATGATTATAAATGCTAAAATATTATTCAAATTTAATTAGATTCATGCTTAGTGAGTTTGAATCATATGTTGCTTGAATCTCAAACGAGTTCAAAAGAAAAAAAAAATGTCATTTTTTCTTGTTAATGGTTATGTAAAATTATTTATGTATTATTAGTTAGATAAGATTATTTTATAAGAAGAAATTTAAGTTCATACGATTCTTACATCATATGCAAATTCACATGATGACATTTGGTTTATGCTTGATATCTAAACTATTTGACTTGTTGTATGAAATGTTATTATCATAGTAAAAAAAATTTACATGACTTACAATAAATTTGTGTGCTTAATATTAAAACAAATGACATTGTTGTCTCAAATCTTTATGCAAAATTTTGATTATATAAAATTTCTTGAGTTTTATGTTTTGCCCATAAATGTAGAACTTTTTTACTCAATCCTCATAAATCATGTATGAGTTT
Organism: Pontederia paniculata; assembly: GCA_001647135.1. Taxonomy (NCBI): domain Eukaryota; kingdom Viridiplantae; phylum Streptophyta; class Magnoliopsida; order Commelinales; family Pontederiaceae; genus Pontederia; species Pontederia paniculata. Next base: position 61,880 of record LTAE01003283.1, read on the forward strand.
AGGAGGAGTAAACATTGTATCATGTTTCCTTTTATGGCAAAGCTAGGGAGAAGATGTATTAATTAAATATGAGTGCAAAAAGTCATATATAAGGTTATGCAAGAAAGTGGGATAATGAGTCATGAATGAAAGAAGTTAAGAATATGATGAGCTCCAAAAGGCACATATGCTTAGAAAAGAAGTGAAAATATGATATGTAATTTAGGAGAAATAGGTTTTATGGATCATAGACTAACTTGCAGGGACGGACCCAGAACGAAAAGTTAGGGAGGGCCGATACATATAAAAGTAAAATAAAAAAATTGGGAGGGGTTAAGGATTGAACCCTAGACCTCTACATAGTACCCAAAACCCCCTAACCACTACACCAAATAGATAATCTTGCTCTTTTTTAGCATTTATTTTATATATTGATTGTATCTACTAGTATATACTTATATATATATAAGGGGGGGGGGGGGGGGGAGCTGAGCTGCTAACTTGTGAACTCCTTTTGCGTGAGAGAAAGGGGACAAGTTATGGAGAGATATGAAAATAGATTATATGAACTTAAAAGAAGAAAAAAAATTGATAGATTTTATGCTTATCCATATATCGCTGAATTTTATATCATAATTTTTTATGACTTATAGATTTGAATTGTTTATCTCTCATAGATTGAAAATCTGACAAAATTAAGAGAGAGTAATCATTATCTCTTTATATGCTTAATGTGATTTTTTTTCATGTGACAAAAAAGGGAGATATTATGAAAATATATGAACCGAGTTGATACGAACTTAAAAGGAGAAAAGTTGATAGGTTTATGCATATTAATCTTCTTGAGCTTTAAAGCATAACACTTCAAAATTTTATGGATTTTGATTGCATATCCCTCATATGATAAAAATCTTGCATAAAGTTAAGGGGATTTATCATTTTTCTCATATATGCTTAACTTGCCATTATCTTTTTGATAAAAACAAAAGAGATAAAAAATATAGAAATATGATTCTTAAGTTATCATATACTTATCAAAGAAGTAAATAAGTGATTATATTGATCTAATATTAGAATCCATATATAGTTGGCAATGTGAAAAAGTTATTTCTATAAGAAAATATTTATTATATGCACTTATGAATGTATAACTTCATATGAAATGCATCTTACAATTGAGCTTAGTGTGAATATTTGAATTGTAAGGAGAGAATGTTCTGATAATAATTTCATCTCTTTTCTCATTACTCTAAATCCCTTCAAGTTGATAATATCGTTTTTGTGATACTACTTTTAATCCACCAATTAATATATTATTTTTATTCCAACAATTGATATATGTAAATAAAGTGAACATTGTTGAAAAATGATTTTACTTACTTGTATGATTTCTGAAAATTCTTTTATATGTAAGCATGAAGATTATTCCCTTTATCTTTTTGATGTGAAAAAGAGGGAGAGAAAAGTATGTGCTAAAATATGAAAAAAACTCTTATATTATATTTAGAGAAGTGCGTGATAAAATATGAAAAGAATTCTTATATTGTACTTAGCATGTGCATCTAATATATAAGAGGAATCCCAAAGTTAGGAGGAGATCATTGACATGTCAAATATTAAAGTTTATCTCTTTTCTTACCACTTTTCACATTAGTGGTTTGTCATCATAAAAAAAAAGGAGATTGTTGAAAATATGACTTTATGACTTAATGTTATACTTATATTCTTTTGATGTTGAAAATCTTTGAAAACATTGGAAGAGATATGTGCACATATTGGAATAGGGGCAAGCGTGTGAAAGTTCTAAAGTCAAATTATATGCTATGAAGTTCAAGTTAATATTTGTCTATATTCTCTTTAGATCTAGGTTGAGACATGAAAATATTAATTAGGTCTAATTCTATTAACTTTCTATACATTCAAGAATGGTCTTATTTCAATATCGATACAAAAAGTTATATACAAAATAGTGAAGGTCTATAAGTTTAAGGTAAAATTATATGCACTGAATCAATATTTGACCTTCTTCTCATCTGATATAGATTGAGAAATTAATATAAATGTAGATAACTTTCTCATCTTTCCAAAGAATCAAGAATCACATCAATCGGATATCAGTGAAGAGAGTTATGATCAAAATAGTGCAGGTCTATCAAACTGGTTCAGGAGAAACGATCGACCGGTATCCTGAATCGGTCGACCGGTCTAATGCATTATGCAAGATATATGATAAGATTTCATAGTGATCGACCAATATAGAGGAGCGGTCGACCGGTGTAACTCTAACGGCTATATTTTAACAGAGCGATCGACCAATACAGAGGAGTGCTCGATCGGTGCAACTCCAACGTCTATATTTTGGCAGAACGATCGATTGGTGAATGGAGCGGTCGATCAGTGACGAGCTGAAAAATTTCAAAAGCTAATTTTCTTATGTCAAATCAAAGAGAAAAAATATGCAATGACTATATTGAAGACAAGAGACTATAAGAAAGTGTTTGGAGGTTACAATAGAAGTAATTAAGGGGAAATCATCTTGAAAACTTTCAAGAGCAAAAAAAATAGCTTGAGCCAAAATTTGTAAATTTCTTCTCCCTTCTCTTGTTCTTAAGTGAGTTCATCTTGTAATGGAGAGATTGAGAAGCTTTCATTGTAATCTTGAGAGTGACTTAGCTCCATTGTAAGAGAGGTTCACATATAGCCTCTTGAGTGAAGAAAAGTGTGAGATTGTGAGCTTCCTTGGAAGAGATGTGTGCCTTACCTCTCGAAGCGGAGAAAAGACGGCCTGGTGTAAAAGGTTTCCTTCCCTATTGAAAAGAAGGTGGTAGTGGATCTCCAACGGTCTCAATATCGAAAAGTCAGAGCGGAGACGTAGGTCAAGTTGGGGCCGAACCTCATCAGCAATTTCTTTGTCTTGAGTTTGCATTTCTCTCTTACTTGCTTTATTTATTATCTTGCATTCTCACTTATATCGCTATTGCGCTTATTCTTTACCAAAACCTTTTAATTTTGAGCTTTGCGATAAATTAATTTTGAGCTTCCTCGTTTATTTTGTGAAATTTATTTAAAGTTTTTATTACACCAATTCACATCCCCTTTTGGCGCCAAGTGATCCTACATAGTAAACTCTATTGTTCTTCTTCAAGATGTCAGTCTAGCCTATAGGGTTTTGAGATGCATTAAAATATAAGCCGAAGACTATTGATCGTTCCTCTTAAGGATGTCAATCTCACAGACCTCACACCTTGTATTCCTCTCCAAGATGCTACTAGATGTGGTATGCAATGCTTTGATTAAAATATCTTTCAAAGATCAATTTCAGAAATAAAAGAAAGTTATGAATATGTCATTCCTCTCCAGGATGCTAACATAGATTCACAATATCTAAGAAGTCATCAAAAGCATTAGACATCACAAGGCATATACATTATAAATTTGATTAAAATGAGATTTATATAAAAACTAGGGTTTTTCAAGTTTGCATTCTTTAATAAAAATCTCTAAAAATAAAACCAAATTTAATACATGGGAGTTCATTCTTTTGTAGAACTAGGAGAAGATAATGCAATAACAACAGATAATTACAGAGCCAAGCTTGAAGCATTCCCTCAATGAAGGTTTTGAGGGTTATTTATTGGTTAGAAGAGTCCTAGGCTTGATGAAATTCATCCAGGAAAAAATTAGACTTGATAATAAATCACGACCGTTGAAATAGAATTAAAAACAATCAAAATTTTAATTTTTATGCAATTTGTCATGACCCATAACAAAATTGTCATGACTGTGACCAAATGATACTTGATGGCTCCAAACACGTCACAACCCCATCACGACCATGATATAGAAATCACGGCCGTGACTGAATGACACTTCTGGGTCTTCAAATATGTCATGGCCCATGACGTATACATCACGGTCCTGACTGAACGATGGTCTCTGGTTTGATACGTGTTATGGCCGTGATCTGGAAATCATGGCCGCGCCCGAATGAATGTGTCTTCTGTCATAATGTCACGACCCGTGATATGAGAATCACACCAGCGACCGAACACAGGTTGGCTTCGTGATGTTGTCTTGAAGGATGTCACAGTCGTAACCAGCCTATCACGACCATGATCGAAGCACTCATTTTTTGAATTTTATATATTCTGACTCTGAATTTGGCCCAAATTTCAATGGCCTTTCTCCTTCTTGCTGCCAAATGCCCTGGACACATAAGGATACCAGTTATGTAGTCTCTAACTCAGGAAAATAAAAAGGAAGTGAAACATAATAAAATGATGTATATGATAACATAATGCATGAAAAATGCAATGAATATGATATGGACAACATGACTAATTTTCTACGCATCAGTGGGCAATGTCGATTCACCAAACAACTTCATCATGTCGCTTTGCACCCTCTAGAGTAATTCACCAAAAGGGATGATATTATGTAACGCCCATGACCAAGGCGTGATATTGTTCGCTCTGGGCCTTAGCCCGCATAGTTTTTTCAAAATGTGTCATGCCTAGTGAAGGCCATGTTCCTATATATATACCCAACATCTCTCTCGTGACTTGTTCATGTGGGACTAATCCGAGGCATGCCTCTTGCATCCTTCCCCTTTAAGGGACTCAACATCCTCGTTGGGTGATCACCCATCATGACATAGAGGCCCACGCGAAGTGGCTCTGATACCATATGTAATGTCCCTAACCAAGGCGTGATATTGTCCGATCTGGGACTTAGCCCACACTATTTTATCAAAATGCATCATGCCTAGTGAAGACCATGTTCCCATATATATACCCAATATCTCTCCCGTGACTTGTTCATTTGTGACTAATCCTAAGCATGCCTCTTGCATGGGAATGATGTCCATGAAAGAAAGATCTTGATACCGCTTGCATTACTCATTGTTGTGGTATTGGACAGATGGTGGTCTCGCGATCCATCCCTCGTTCATCATATATACGTCTTTGGTGTTTAGGTTCCTTTCGTGTCTTCTGCTTCTTCCGGTGTTCCATGTGTTAGAAAGTACCAAGAAAATTAGTAGGGGATAGACGCAGTCACAATCGTGAGTGGGGATTAATTTTTTGAGAAAGTAGATTGCACATCCCGTGAACTGAGGGTCACAATCATGAAGATGCCTAATGTAAGTCTTCAGAAGTCACAACTATGAGTGGGTTAATGTGTTGACTCTAGGATCCCGAGATTATTTTGATGATCACAAATTTGTGAGGAAGCTTAGTTTGTACTAATGACCTTTTGAATTGATCTATGAAAGACAGAATTTTTATGTTCAGTCAGTGATAGGTCGACTGAAGTTGAAGAACGGATGACCTATACCCGAGATTATTTTGATGATCACAAATTTGTGAGGAAGCTTAGTTTGTACTAATGACCTTTTGAATTGATCTATGAAAGACAGAATTTTTATGTTCAGTCAGTGATAGGTCGACTGAAGTTGAAGAACGGATGACCTATGCATAGAGAAGACGTAAAGGAAAAATCCTAAGTGTGAAGTGGTCGTCCTAAGGATGCAAAGAGGACGACCGGAGTAAAGAAAAGAGACTGAAGAAATGGAGCTGAATACTGAGCGGTCGACCAAAAGGAAAAGTGGGCGACCGAAGTATTGCTAAGAAGAAAGAGGTCATCCAAAAGCTTTGGAGTTAAATCAGTGGACGACCAAAGGAATAACAACCAGAAAGAAATGTCATCCGAAGTTGAAGAGCGGACGACTGAAGTACTCAGACGAAAAGATAGGTCATCCGAAAGCTTTAGAATTAAAGAAGTGGATGATTGGGAAAGCACTAAGTTGAAATGGAGAAATGAAAGGTCGTCCAAAGTTGTAAAGTGGACGACTGAAAGATTTTAGACAAAAGTTAGGTCGTCCGAAAGCTTTGGAGTTAGAGCAATGGACGACCAAAGAAGTGATGGATAAAAAGAAAGGTCACCCGAAAGTGAGGAGCGGATGACCGAGTGACTTCAGACGAAAAGAAAGGTCGTCTGAGAGCTTTGGTGTTAAATCAGTGAACGAACGGAAGAGTGTCTGAGCGGAGGTGAAGAAATGAGCGAACGTTCGAAGGATCAACGGACGATCGACGTAATTCACGTGAAGACAACGGACGTCTGAGAGCTTGTGAGTCAGAGCAGTGGACGACCAATGAACCTGACTGAAGAATGAAAGGTCGTCCAAAGAATCTGAGAGTTATCAAAGGATGACCGTAGGAAGTTAGAAGGGAACAAAGGACATCCGAAGAATTTCAGAGGACGTCCGAAGAATGTCAGAAGAAATCTACAGACGCCTGAGGATCTCAATGAGAAATGAGCAGACGACCATAGTAATCAGTGAAAGAACAAAGGACGTCCGAAGGATTCAGGAAAAATCAGCGGATGACCAGTGAAGGTTAGAAGAACGAAGTACAAGTCAAGATTGGGCGACTGAAGGAGCTTGACAAGAGACTTCAACTGAAGTGAAGGTCGACCAGAGGATTGGTGTGCAATCAGCGGACGACCAGAGAAGAGCTGAAGAACTAAGCACAAGTCAAGATCGGGCGACCGAAAGATTGGCGTGCAATCAGCGGGTGACCGAAGGAGCTTGACAAAGGAACAAAGGCTAAAGCTCTGAACTGCGGACGTTCGAAGGTGAACGATGGATGACCGAAGCACCAGACGACAGTTCAATATTTAACTTCACTAAAGCAGCGGTCGGCCGGAGCAGAGGAAGCAAACGATCGAGGAGTAGGTGAAGAGTACTATACTTGCATTAACGACTAGTTTTCTGAGAGAGAGATTAGGTCGTTTGTGCAAGAGTATAAATTGTAATCCCAAGAGTCTTGGGAAGTAACTTTGGCAATTTGATTAGAAAATTCTAGAGCTTGAGTGAAGAAGCTTTAGTTCCTCCTTCTGAGAATTCGAGTGTCGAATTCAGAATAGAAGGAAGTGAAGTGTGCGTTCAAGAGTGAAAACTTGAGTAAGAGGTTGTCTCCTTGCCCTCGCAAGAAAGGAGAAGAAGTTGTAAGGGAGCCTTCGCCCTTGAAGAAGGAATTTAGTGAACTCTGGAGGTCTCGAGTTCGAGAAGATCAAAGCGGGGACGTAGGCCAGGAGTTTGGCCGAACCTCGTCAACAAACTCGACTGTGTTTGTTTCTTCTGTTCTTTACATTTGTATTTGTGCTTATTACAATCAAAGTATTGACTGCTTCCATTAAGATGACTACTTTAGATAGTAAACAATTTTGATACACCAATTCACCCTCCCTCTTGCTTTCATCCAGATCCTACAATTGGTATCAGAGCGAGGTTGCTCACAAATTTGTATCTATTTACAAATCTCTCATAGATCTAACAATCTAGAGCCAAAATGAAATCAAACAATTTTACACTAGGTGATGGACACCTTCAGACCTCCTCTCTTCAATGCACCTAACTTCTCCTATTCAAAGATTAGATTGCAGCCTATGTATGCTCTATGGACAATGACATCAGGGATGTCATTGAAAATGGTTTCGAGTTGCCTACTAGGATAGTAAATAGTGTCCATACACCCATACCCACAAGTGAATATGACTCTACAACTAGGAATCTAATTAAACTAGATTGGAATTCTTTTGTGTATTAGATCAAACAAAATTCAATAGAATATCTTCTTGTACTAGTGCAAATGAAATCTGGAAAAAAACATGAAGGAACTGAAAAAGTTAAAGAATCAAAACTAAATATCTTAAATCATCAATATGATTCTTTTAAAATGAAGCATGATGAGTCTGTAAATAGTATGTTAGTTTGATTTAATGATATTGTGAATGAGTTAGCCGCTTTGGGCGACCCAAAGTCTAATGCTCAAAGAGTGAAAAAGTTCCTCAGGTCCTTGACACCGAAATGACATATGAAAAGAACTATGGTCGAAGGACAACATGATTTGAACAAGCTGGACTTTGATGATCTCATAGGATCCCTCCTGACCTATGAGATGACTCTTGAAGAAGAAAGAGAAGAAGCTGGTTCAAGAGAAGAAGTTGGTTCAAGGAAGAAGGTTTTAGCCTTGAAATCAAAGAAAATTGAAACTAATGATGAAGATGAAGAATCTGATGAACGTGATGTAGATTTCAGTAAGGAGAAGCTGGCTCTATATGCAAAGAAGTTCAGAAAATTCATGAAGCTTTCTCAGAAGAAAGAGAATTAAAGAAGAAGGGACCAACTGATAATTCAAGGATAAAATGCTATGAATGCAACAAGCTCGAACACTACAAGAGCGAGTGTCCTACAATGAATAGAAAGAACAAAGGGAAGAGCTTCTCAGATTACAAGAAGAAGAAGACACTTAAAATCACTTGGGATGACTCAAGTGATGAAGACAGTGAAG
>LTAE01003284.1:4403-26363 GCA_001647135.1 Pontederia paniculata
TGGACACCCCCACTGGCCTATTGGCGAAACCTCTAAAGACTCATGATAAATTTAAGGTCATCACAAAGCAATCTTCAAAGTTACCTCAAGATCATTAATGAGATAAGAATAACTTAATAAGATAACCACTTGGTTTAATGGTTTCATTAATCATATTGCATTAGATGTTAAGGATGGTGAACAATGAATGATGATATATTACATGTATACTAAGTATTGGAAAGATGTATGATGAATGAATTGAAAGAAAACAAAGGAATTATACATGATGAATGATGGCAAAGGTATGATGTTTGACTACCTTAAAGGTAATGTCATTGCTTACCCTCATGCAATGAAAGTAAGTATGATGAAGGATGATGTATGTAAGAAAGTAAATGAAAGGTATTTATGATGTTTTATGATGACCCTCATGTATTCGTCAAAATTTCTTCCTTCTTGATGGGAGTGAGTTCCCTATATTGCATAACGTCCCAAAGAATTGGCTCTAAGCGTCACCAATGGCATTCTAATAAGACGCGTCTTTAATGCCATGAATTAGTGGAATTGGTGTGAGGCTCGTGCATGTGCAACTTCATCCCTTGTTACAACTCTACTTCCTTCTTCGCTAAGTCGCCTAATCTCCCCTTCTAATTTTGCTATTGGTGTTTGAAATCAAATTGGCTTCAAAGATAAATGCTCTTGATTCTTCCATTCCTTCCATCATGGTCGAAGCTCTTATAATTTGAGCTTTGAGATCCTTCCATATTTGTGACTTCTTTGATAACACTAGAGAAAAGAAAGTTTGACAACACATAGGAGTTTCTATATTTGTTCAACTAAGCGTGTTTTGAGTCTTCCCTCGTAATCATCTATATTTCTTTCTTCATGATGGGTGTGAGTTACCTAGCATGCATGTCCTTGCAAGGAACTAGCTTTAGTGCATAGGATAATCCAAGTTTGTTTCATAAATGATTGATCATACCTTTTTTTGTTTAGGATATGATAGACATTAGGAGAGGTGTATATTGACACCAAAGGACTGCATCCGATACTTTTAATTATTACAAACTAAAAAGGAGACCTAATGCTATTAACAATTAAAAATTGTGCGTATGAAAGAACTATATTATTTTTCATTAGTATGGTCATCCAAAAGCTCAACTAATGAGTGGCTAGAAACATCACTTTTTATCCCTCATTTATATCACCTTTTATCGTGTTTTACATGCCACTTGAGACATTCTTACCACATTTTTACTAAATTGCAACATTTCTATATTTGACTAATTCATTTTCAAGAAATATTGATTTCATTATAAAATTGAGATTATTGCACAATTTTGGAGCTAATAATACAAAAATAGGCAAGTAAGGATTCAGCCCTTCAATCACCATATTGATGAAGGGAATCCTCACAATCAAGAGGCAAAGAGGATTTCCTAATCAAGTAGGCCTCAATTATGGAAACATATTACAGACCAATTAAGGAAAGAAGGTGGCTTGAAGAAATGCCACCACAATTCAAGGGAGCGCAATTCAAATTTCAAATCCGGGCAATTACGGAAAGGAATCACCAAGAGTTATTGAAGATTATAATTTCTCAGACAATAAGGAAAGGATTCACCAAAATGCCTTGTGCCGCAAGATTATTCTTTTGAGGCAAACTACGGCGGTTAATTGGAAGATCACAACCGATAGTTAATTGGAGATTATAACAGAAAACCACCGGTAGTTATTGGGAGATCTCGATCACACGGTTACGATGATTACCCCTTGATCAAGATACGATGAAGAGGAGATTTGAGGAATCTATTTAAAGAAAAGATCAACACCATTTTGAGGGGAGTTCGGCCAGAGAATTTCTTGGTGACAGTAAGGAAGAAGTCACCTCCAAACTTTTTGTTTCTTTCTAATTTTCAAAACAATGTTCCTACTGTCCCTCATGGGACTCAGGGGCTAGTCTAGTTTATTTCTAAGGCTTAGTGAAGCCCCAGATAGACTTTATAGTTATCATGATTTCTCAGCAATGAATCATTTCTAGACTTTTTATTTAAATTGTAAGTTTGGTTCTTTTCCACCATGTACTTAATGCTTGTGAATGAGTTAAGGTGACACTTTTGTTCGCATGATCATCCTTTCAAGCGTAGGTTTCCCGTACGAGCCAAGCCTGAAAAGGATCGCTTGAAGTTGTGCATTATCACAACTGGGAGATTGTCGCACATCACAACCACGCTTGTGACGACACTTGTGAAGACGCTTGTGATGAGGTTGTGATGAACCTAGAAATCAATTTAGCATTTTGATTTAACCGAGAAAGAGTTACTTGTGGAATGCTTGATCTTTCTCAAGTTAGTGCAACGAAAGTTGGCTAACTATATCCTAAGTCGATTTCAAAAGACTTGCATATCTTTGATTTTATCGAAGATTTTTCTCTTCATTCGGGTCAAACCTTGACCAGGATCTCCCGAGGTTGTGTAATCGAGGAATTTGTCACAATTGCGGAGAAACAATAGTTTCTTGAATTTCCATTAATTTACTGATTCTCTTCATTCGGGTCAAACTCGAGGTTGTGTAACCGAGAAATCTGTCACAACTGTTGAGAATTGAGAAATCCTTGAAGTGGTCATATACGTAAGCCTCCGATTGTTCTTTTTCAACTGGACCAAGCCTTGAATGGATCGTCTAGGGTCGTGTGACTGAGGGATCTGTCACGATTGTTGAAGAACAACTCGCTTGTGACATACGGGTGTGACTATTCCCCGTTTTATATGTCTCACGCTAAGAAGGCCAATTGGTGTGCATTTTCGGGAAGGATGAGTAGTTATCAATATTCTCGGTAGGAACTCTTTAATTGGAATTACCCTTGATTGGGATTGCCCAAGGTCGTGTGACCGAGGAATCTGTCACGGCGAGGAGTGTTCGCTAGTGACGATTGATTGTGATGATCCACATGTTGAGTTCAGCACAAACCTAGTCCTTTTCTGTACATCCTCACCTGGATCAAGCCTTGGGGAGATCGTACAGGGTTGCATGCAGAGGAATCTGGCGTAATAAGGGGAAACATGTCAACTTGTGACCATGGGTTGTGACGACTTAATAGATTGATTTGAGCATATTATTTTTAAATTATTTCAAGGGATATTCCTATTACGACAGTGGATCTTTCCCTTGGATAACTTCCTCGATCAATCTAAGACTTAAAAAAGTGAGCTCTTTGATTTGATCAGTGAGCAATGGAATGCTGCATGGTTTTTATTCTTTGAACTCCTTATAGAATCGATTCATACGTTTTTAATGTTTGACAACTACATATGAGCCTGGGGTGGAACTTTGCCTTGGAAATGCTTTTATCATTTATATTTTCTCTATTTACTTTCTCGCATTTGAAAACAAAAAAAAAACAAACCTCCATCAACAACATTTTCTCCCTAGTATATTGTAGTTGAGTTAGGAATCTTCTTAGAAACCTAGTTGAACAGTCTTGTGGATCGACCCCAAAGTACTACAACTATCGGTGCGCTTGCGGAAGTAGTAATGTGTAATTTGATCTTCTATAAATTTTAAAACTTGCCTTTATAGTGAACAATTAGGTGTCATTAGAGCTGTCACAACCTGTGTCACAGCCGGATCTTTTCTGTTACAACCTAACTTGTTACACGACGCGCATCAAGTTTTTAGCGTCGTTGTCGGGGACTAGTATCCAACTAATTCTAGGAACTTTTTACTCGGTTAAACTAGACTTTTCACGACCATTATTTATATCATCATTTTTTTCTTTATTTTCCTTTTTCTTTTTCTTTTTTTTTCTTTTTCTTTACTGACTTGTTGATTGTTGCATGCGCAAAACACTTAGACCTAAAGAACTAGTTCCAATCGATCCTGAGATTGAAAGGAATTAAGGCCCTGTTTGGTATCAGAATAAGAAAAATAGGAATTAGTAGGAATATTCCTTTTTTATTCTTGTAAGAAGAATAGAAGTGAAATGTTCTTAATGAGATATTCTTTAGGTGTATTTGATTGATTAGTTACTATTTCAATGATATTATTAAATATAAAATTTACCATATACATTATTAAATATATTAAGTATTTATTAACATTATAAATTTTAATTAATATAATTTTAGTTATTGAGTTAAACAATTATAAACAATTATTAGTGCTAATTTTAACTATACAAATAAATATGTTTAGAATAATATATAATTAGTCATCATTTTATTTTTAATAAAAAATTAACTACTATTATAATATTATATAAATTAATTAATATCCTGTCCATGTCATTTATAATTTGTCTTTATTTTTTTTTCTAATAATAAATTAACTATCAAATAATTGTGATAATATAATAATAATTAATATATAAAACTATTAATATAAAAAATATTCATAATATTATAATTATTATTAATGTTATATTTTTTGTGCAGATTTTAATAATAAAAAATATTAGTTATAGATTACTATGTATTTATTAAAATAAAATAATTTAATAAAGTAAATTAGAGAGAGAAAGAAAGGAACAAAAAATTGTTCTTGCTCATCGCAAGAACATTTTGTTCTTGCTTTAGTAATAAAAAAAGGTGGTTTTGCAAACTTCAAGATGGTTTTAAAAAGTGGGAGAATTAGTTTGTTCTATGGGTGTTTGGGTGAAAAGCAAGAATAAATGATTTATTCCACCCTTATGCTTGTACCAAACTGGTCCTAATGGTGTTATTAATGATGCCGCAAGGCTACGTTTGTTTTTATTTTCTTTGAGAGACAGCGCAAAAGCATGGTTGAGATCAAAAGAAGCTAATTTTATTGCTACCCAGGACCAACTGGTGATACAATTCCTGGACGAATTTTTCCCACCGAGCAAAACTATTCACCCGAGGATCCAGATCACAAGCTTATACCAGAAAAAAAAATTAGTCACTCTATGAAGCATGAGAACACTTCAAAGCTCTATTGAGGAGTTGTCCTCATCACGGCTTCACGAAGTGGATACTAGCACAAACTTTCGATAATGGACTCTTATACCAAAATATATTGTCTTTTGATGCAGCCATTGGAGGTTCTTTCGACAACAAGAGTGTCAATGATGCCTACAAGATCATTAATGATATGACCCGGAACAACCATGGCGCTGCTCAAGACCGAAACAATGGCAAAGAAGTTCAAGCGTGTTCAGCACTGAAGGTTGGACCAGATCACACACAAGGTGGAAAACGCCATACAAAAAGCACTTGAGAAAATCACCCTCAACGCTGGTCACCACCAGGCGTCACAAGTTGCTTGTGTCGGCGTCAGTGACATGAAGTGTGACAATTGTGACGGTTTCGACCACCTTGCTACTGCCTGTCAAAATCTCTTCCTTTCGACCATCACCACACTACTATGTCCAAGACCCTAAAGAACAACAATTGAATGTTGTTATACCCTTCGGTCAGAAAAACTAGCAGAGACCACAGAACAACCCTTATTCTCAAGCCTATAACCCTGATTGGCGAAATCACCCGAATTTTTCCTATCGAAACAATCATTACCAGCAATCGCCTGGTTAGCAGTCCAACTTCGTACCGAACAACCAATTCCAAAACACCCAATTCAAATTATTAATTGTTGCAAACCCACTTGCTTTGCAAAATGCAAACGTCGACAACCAACTTGCACTACCCTCTCCTAAGTCTAACATCGAATTGATGATGGAGAATTGTATGCAACAACAGGCCTCCCTGTACAACAAAGTCAAACACTTCAGCAACGCAGTGAGACCATGCAACAGTTATTCTCCAAGATCGAGGGCATATCCACACACAACAAGATGTTGGAGACCTAGATTGCCTAGCAAGCTGAGTCCTTAGCAAGAAGACCTAGTGTCTTGCCAGGTCAACCTGAAACAAACTCTAAAGAGCATTGCAAGGTTGTTGTTCTTCAAAGCGGCAAAGAGTTTGAGTCAAGAGAACCGATTCAATCGAGCCACTTTCCATCCTCTTTAGCACCTGAAGTCAACCCTAATGAAGAAGAGGAGGATATTTAAGAAGTACCTACTGCCGAATTTCCACCAAGTCAAGATGATCGTCACTACCTGACATCACAACTAGTAGCACAACCATTATCTCCACCCGCTGGTGAACAACCATTATCTCCACTCGATGGTGATAACGTTTATGATGATGCTACACTGAAAGATCAACCCAAGGTGACCATCACAGCTAATTACCAACCTGTAGTACCTTTCCCTCAGCGCTTGGCGAAGGCTCAGAAGAATCAACAATTCACAAGGTTCCTTAAAGTTCTCAAAAAACTTCATGTCAACATTCATTTTGTAGAGGTGATCCAGCAGATGCCGACGTACGTAAAATTACTAAAAGATATCCTTTTGAAGAGAAGGATTGATGTTCAAGAGACGGTTGCCCTAGCTGAAGGAGCAAGCACTGCCTTTCTGAATCGACTTCTCAAAGATGAAGGACCCCGAGAGTCTTCATTCCCTACGAAATTGGATGCTTGAAGGTCAGCCGAGCACTATGAGATCTAGGAGCCAGCATCAACGTCATTCCACTATCTTTATCTAAGAAGTTGAGCTCCTATGAGATAAAGCCTAGAAGCATGATTTTACGATTGGTTGATCATTTAGTCAAACGTCCCGAGGGCATCCTTGAAGATGTGCCGATCTGAGTCAGGAAATTCCATATTCCAGCCGATTTTGTTGTCCTGGACATGGACGAAGACAATATCACATCACTTATCCTAGGTCGTCCATTCCTTGCTACTGTCGGGGCAGTAATCAATGTGAAGAATGAAAAGTTATCTTTCAATATCAGCAAAGACAAAATCAAGTTCAATTTGAATAATGTGTTAAAAAGTCCTGATTTTGAACAAGACGTTGACTTCTCTGTTGAAGTTCTTCAAGAGGTTGTTAAAGAAATTTCAGTCGTAATGCATCAAATTGATCCTCTGCTGGACTGCTTACTAAATCATAAAGAAGATGAATCCTCAGATCTTGACGTTAAAGCATATAAGAAGATCTTGGATGACAAGGAGGAATATGAATAACTTAAGGTTGAAAACATGTTATAAGTGGTGTTACAACTACCATTACCAACAGCATTACCACCTGCGTCACAACCTGCCCATGACGACAGAAGACCGCCAAAGGTATAATTAAAGGTACTTCCTTCTACCTTGAGTTATGAATTCCTAGGCCCTCAGTCTACTTATCATGTCATTGTTAGTTCTGCTCTAAATTCTTATCAAACACACCAATTGTTAGATGTTCTCAGGTCCCATAGGAAATCTTTTGGATACTCCTTGGATGACATCAGAGGTATCAATACTACCATTTGTGTGCACAAAATTCCCATGGAGGAAGCCTCTAAACCTTCCATTGAAGGCCAAAGACGGTTGAATCCTAACACGAAAGACATAGTCAAATTTGAAGTTCTTAAATTGTTAAATGCAGGAGTAATTTACCACATTTCTGATAGTAACTAGGTTAGTGGTGTTCAAGTTGTCCCTAAAAAAGGAGGCAGCATTGTGGTGCCTAATGAAAAAGGAGAATTGACTCCCTTCAGGACTGTCATAGGCTGGAGGATGTGTATTGACTTCCGAAGGCTGAACAAAGCTACTCGGAAAGATCATTTTCGACTGCCCTCCATAGATCAGATGTTTGAAAGATTAGCCATGCATGATTATTTCTGTTATTAGATGACTTTTCTAGATTTCTACAAATCCCCATTCACCCCAATGACAAAAAAAATCACGTTCACCTGTCCATATGGCACATTTGCCTATCAAAGGATGTCATTTGACTTGTGCAGCACCGGCCACATTTCAACGTGCTATGATGTCTATTTTCTTGGATTTTATTGAAAATATTATGGAGGTTTTTATGGATGACTTCTCGATCTATGAATCCTCTTTTGTAACTTGGCCTAACGAATCTTGAGAAAGTTTTGCAGAGATGTGAACAAGTGGATCTAGTATTGAATTGGGAGAAGTATCATTTCATGGTACGCGAAGGTGTGGTTCTCAGCCACATTATTTCAGCCACATTATCTCCAAGAATGGGATCGAAGTCGGCAAAGCAAAGGTGGAAGTAATTGAGAAGCTTCCTCCACCTACAAACGTAAAGGGAGTGAGATCTTTCCTTGGACATGCGGGTTTCTACCACAGATTCATAAAGGATTTCAACAAGATTGCGAAACCACTAACTCAATTACTGCAAAAAGATGTGGAGTTTCATTTTGATAAATCATGCCTAGAAGCTTTCGAGAAAATAAAGACCGCCCTTACAATCGCGCCTATTGTCAAAGCACTTGATTGGTCTCTCCCCTTTGAGATCATGTGCAATGCAAGCGATTTTGTAGTAGGAGCTGTTCTAGGGCAGAAGGTTGACAGAACTCACCATGTGATTTATTATGCTAGTCGGACCCTAGATCTGACTTAAATAAACTACAACACCACTGAGAAAGAACTGCTTGTTGTAGTGTTCTCCATCGACAAGTTTCAGCAATATTTACTAGGCTCCAAAATTATCATCTTCACCAATCATTAAATTGTCTTACACTTGTTGATGAAGAAAGAAGCAAAGCCACGACTTATCAGATGGATCCTACTTTTCCAAGAGTTCGACTTGGAAATTAGGGACTAAAGTGGTTTTGAAAATCTTGTTGCTGACCATTTGTCCGGCTCTGTTTTCAACCAGAATCACAACTAGAGTCACAAGAAGCGTCACAACTTCCATTACAACCGATGTCACCAGTGGTGTCACAAGCTCTATCACGACCCGTTTGTGACGACTTTCCTGACGAGAATTTATATGTTTTATTGAACTAAAATCTTCCCTGGTTTGTTGACATCGCTAATTTCTTAGCAGCTAGAGTATTGCCACCCGGGATGAGTCATCAACAAAGGAAACACTTCTTTTCTGAACTCAAGCATTACTATTGGGATGACCCTATATTATTCAAGAAAGGTGAAGATGACCTATCCCGAAGATGTATCCCTGAAGAAGATGCCCACGAAATAATTGAAAATTGTCACTCATCCCCTTATGGTGGCCATGGCGGTGCGCAAAGGACAACCACAAAAATTCTTCAAGCAAGCTTCTATTGGCCTTCATTATTCAGAGATGTCTACAAGTATTTGGCCTTCATTATTCAGAGATGTCTACAAGTATGTCACTTCCTGCGATAGCTGTCAAAGGAGTGGCAACATATACAGAGGCATGAAATGCCACTCAAGGTCACCTCGAAGTGGAGCTATTCGATGTGTGGGGAATCGACAACATGGGTCCATTCCCCAAGTCAGGGCGATACCAATATATCCATATTGTTGTCGACTATGTTTCTAAATGGGTCGAAGCCCTTCCTACTTATTCTTGTGATTCTAAGACTATGCAGAGGCTCTTCAACAAAGTGATCTTCCCTAGATTCAGAATTCCTAAAGTCATCATCAGCAATGGAGGGAAGCACTTCTTGGAGAGACAACTCGAGAACTTATTCTGCAAATAAGGTATCATGCACAGAGTCGCAACTCCTTATCACCCACAGACAAGTGGGCAAGTCGAGGCATCCAATCGACAAATCAAGACCATCTTAGAGAAGGTGGTTACAAAATCACGAAAAGATTGGAGCAGCCGACTTGATGAAACAGTATGGGCATACCACACGGCCTACAAAACACATTAGGTACAACTCCTTATTGATTGGTCTACGGGAAATCATGTCACTTTCCTATTGAATTGCAGCATAAGACATATTGGGCCATCAAGGAGCTTAACCTAGATATGAAGACCCGCGGGAGAAGCAAGGATGTTACAATTCGCCGAGCTAGAAGAATTGTGCCTTGATGCATATGAGAACTCGCGAATTTATAAAGAGCGCACCAAGGCTTGGCATGATAAAAAGATTCTGAAGAAAAAATTCAAAGAAGGAGATCAAGTACTTCTATTCAACTTTCATTTCAAAATATTCTCGGGAAAGCTTAAGACCCGATGGTCAGGTCCATTCATGGTGACCAATGTATTCAGCTATGGAACCCTAGAGCTTGCCACTCCCCAGGGGAGAACATTCACAATAAATATGCATAGGGTTAAGTTGTACCATGGAGTAGAAGACAGAGAAAATACATTACTAGTGAAACGTCACCACCTGGTGGATTCGCTTGGGATACAACTTGACTAGACCGAGACTTCAACAAAGTCCAGCCAAGGACTATAACTAGGGCCCTAACTGGGAGGCAACCCAGGATTTCATTTTACCTTTTTCTTTTTCTATTTCAGGTCCTAGTATATTGGAGGCATAATTCTGAGGTGTCACACACAAAAGCCGACAAATTTATGATGCAGTGCAACCCATAAGCTTGTGGTGGTAAGTCATTTTTGTGCTGATAGAAATTTTCGAGCTTGTGTTTTGTACAGGCTACGAGTAACGAGTCAGTTAGGAGCTAGTAATGATGCACCACTTGTGATGAGTACGATAGTGGATTGAGTCAATTCAGAACCAGATATTCAAATACTTGTGCCAAGAAGCAAACTTGCGGTGGCGTGTTGGCGGAAGCAACTCATCCAGCCATTAAAACCCCACTCAATAACGGATTTTGCAATCTTCTTGGGACTCAACGAATTTCAAATTTAGACTAGTTTCACATCCGTCGACACAAGCCATCATCACAGCCGTCACGTCTGCACAGAGATCAACACAATCAAATGGCTTTTTTTCTCACAATCATCACCCCTTTCCATCACAACTGCCATTATCACCATCGTTCATCAAAACTGAAATTATCACCATCGTTCATTCCAACCGTCCTAATTACCACCCTTCCAATCGCCCTCGCCTATATAAACACCCCACACAAAACCCTAAACCCACCTTACCTTGCCGCCTAAACCCTCCTCCTGAACCTTCACCTCCTGGAGTACTTGATCCTTGTTTCACGTAAAAAGAGCCAAATGATTTTGTTCTTTCTCTTAGTGTTGACGACTTATTCTTCCCTAACAAGATGGTGTCCACATGCATCCAGAAGAAGAAACAAGGGATGGATAACAAGCGAAAGAAGATCACGAAGAAGATCATCTCTCGTCCCAGCACCAACAAATCTCGCACCATCGACTGGACGGAAGAATAGATCGAGGAATATAACATCTCCCCCATTTTGCGAGTGGTGAAGACCCTGAAGCCTCAAAGAAGGGCGAGTCATCACAATCGATAACGCCCAACATCGAGCCGCTGCAGGTGACGACCACATCCGGTAAAGTTGTGTCGGCGACAACAACAATAGAGGCCGAGAAGACGAAGGAGATCCCATTGCCTCGGCTCCCTGATCCCTCCTATGATCTTAACTAATCACCACCTGAGGAGGAGATGACGGAAGCCTCCCCAAAAGCTGGATTCCATATGCCCCCGGAGTCGCCACAACTATCACGTCCGCCCTCTCCGACACGTCCACCTCCATCTCACGCCTTTTCACCCATACCTTCATCACCAAGATGACCACCATAACCCTTAGACCTTATTCTTTCGCCACCAAACCCTTCAACCAGGCCGTCACCTACCCATGTTTCACCAGTACAATCTTCAGCCCTACAGCCAATCAGAGCATTCACCACCCCTAAAGAAAACCCCGCCATCTACCCCACCCATAGAACCAATACCACCATCACCACCCTCATCTGTCTACACCTCTGTTACCACCTCTTCCGACTGTATTCTTCTTCGGCGCATACTCTGCAGGATGAAAGGAAAGTTCCTCCTTCTCCCACTGTGGCTCCACCAAGTCAAGTCATGCTCATCACTACCAAGCACGAACAACTCTTCCGAAAAATCAAGAACTTGAAATTTCAGCATACCCGTTATCTCCACGACATGACGCTATTCGAGTTGGGTATTATGGAAGATGTGGAGTACTACACGAGCCGCATCGGCACAACCAAATTTTTCTTCAGCAACTAGCCAAGTTATCCGCGCCTCGCCATCGAGTTCCTGAGTGCGCTGCGGGTTGAGAAGCAACCCAACTATGATGACTTCATCCACTTTCGACTCTACAATCGTAACTTCATGTTGACCCTTCGAGAGTTTAACAAAGCACTTGGCCTCCCAACCATCAGCCCCCGATCACCACCGAAATACTTCAAGCGCCAAGAAGTATGGAAGTGGATCACCTGTAAGAAGAGTGTCGACTTCAAGAAGACGAAGTCGATCTCCATCCAAAACCCAACTTTCAGGTATATACAAAGGGTTCTATGTAATACTATCTTTAGCAGGACCAATTCTGAATCGAAGGTCCATGAGTCCAAGTTGTTCATCCTATGGGGGATGATAAAGGGAGTGCAGATCAACTTCGGCGCCCTTCTCCTTGACCACCTGGTCAAGCTATCTTCAAGCACCACCGGTGCCATCTGCATCATCGGCCTCATCACCCCCATCGCCATAAGCCTCGGACTCAACCTCGAGGGACTCCGGTCGGCCAAGGGAAGCGGCTACATCAACATTCCGAATCTCATCCATATGAAGTTTACCAAAAGGATGATGATCTTTACCTTCATTTTGACCACACCGACAACATGCTCCTCCTTCCCTGCCCCCGAGCATAATGAAAGGGCAGAATAAGTTGATCCAGTTGGACGAGGAGAATGACGACGCCAAGGTAATGCCCATGCACGTACCAAATAAATAATGCCCACGCTCGTACCAAAGAAGAAGAAGAGGAAGGCATCTATCTTTGTCGACCCCGTTACCACCAGCGTCATCGGTGGCGTCATCATTGAGACCCTGCGAAAGAACAAGCTCGCTAGCAACACAGCTTCTCACGCATCAGCCCCGACATCTTCCACTTAAGACATTTGAGAGCTCCTTGGCCTTGTACAGACGCTCATTGTGCAGAATGTGAAGATCCAAGCGTCACAAGCCAAGATCGAGCAAGAGGTGAACGAGCTGAGGAAGCTGATGGAAGAAGCACCTGCGGCGAAAGAAGACGACAACTCTGACTCCGACTGAAGAAGATCAGCTCTGCCATTTGTTCAAACACTGATGACAATGTTTTGGATAAGCTTGCGGTGGGGCACCATGATATATCACTTCTCTCCACTTTTATGCTACCATGGTGTATTTTGTTGTGTTTTTTTTATTTTCTTAGAAAATTTTCTTTTGTATATTTTGTTTTCTTGAGGTATTTTGCACCTTCTATGTTCGGCAAATTTTAGAAGCAGAAAGGTAAGACTGTGAAAGGTGACACATGTAACCTTGAGATATGAATGATATAAAATGACTTTTTTCTGTTGCTATCACTAACCCCTAACTCTTGACATGTATCTTCTCTAACCACTTTGAAATTCCCCTTATTTGTTTATTACTTTGTTTCTTCTTGCATTGTTTAGGGAACATTAGAGATATGTAACCTACTTGCATTCATGCCCCTTGTAAAATCAGCCAGCATCCCTTTATGAAATGCAAACACTTGTAACACCTTATTTTTGGATCAAAGTTCAGACAGAAACTTGCCGCTTACCACAGCCCTTAGATCTTTGAATTTGACTATCCAATTAATAGTCCAAGTCTTCTGTTTTTCCCCAAGGTAGAGCAAGAGTAAAAATATGAGTGAGAAAAACCCTCCATGTGTGAAAACCGTAGTCAATTTTTGCATCACAATCATCGTCACCACCTGGCTTGTAATACCACTTGTGACGATTGTAAAACATCTGAGCCTGAGTTATCAAGAGGGTTAGTCGAACCCCACAGTAGAAAGAGGGTTAGTCTAACCCCAGAAAGAGAAAAGAGGGTTAGTTCAACCCAATAGAGCGCCCAAAGTAAGATCAGCTCTAGAGTTCATTAGCATGACCCAATGCCTATACATTGTCACACCCTCCAAAGGTCTTATACAATTTTATCATGTTGTTTTGTTTTTCTTCTCCGAGTATTTTCATACATCCTATTCAAGATGAGGGAAGAAAAATGTTGAACACTTAGGGCTTGTTATACTGTAAGAAACATAGGAGTTTTTGAGCTTGTTAGTCTGAGTGATGGATTCCTAGCTCTAAAAGGTGGATGTGGTAAGTTGTTAAGGGCATGGTTATTAAAAACGGATCAGATCGGCCTGTTCGACTGGTTTAACCGCGAACCAGTCGGCCGGCCGGTTCGGTTTTATGTCAAAACCGGAGGTGCCTTCGAACAGGCTTGAACCGGTAAAAATCGGGAAAAACCAGAAAATCGATGAATCGGTAAAAACCCGATTCATTTTCAAAAATTAAAATTGAAAAGAAATTAAATTTGGGTATAATGCATTTAATGCTGATTTGTGTGATTAATGTAGAATTCTGCAATAAATGCAGTGAAAAAGGAAAGACAAATGAAAAACATGAAGAAACTTAATAAAATATCAATACCTTGTAACATTTGACTTGAAGAGGTAAAAATAAAAATAAAAAACAAAAGTGAAATCAGTAATAAAAGAGTGGGATAAAATATAAAGAAAAAGGAAAGTTAAAGAAGAAAAGAAAATTAATGAAATTAAATAAAAAAGGTAAGTAAACATAAAAACAAAAAAATTATGTGAATTTTATCGATGAAATAAAAATAAAGCTTACTTTGAATACTGTTCTTTTAAATTTATAATTAGCTTTTATTATTATTTATAATTAATATGATAATATGAGTTTTCTATCTTCTTACAAAATGTTGTAATATATTTAAAAAATAATATAACATCATTAACATTATATAACTAATAATAATATAATAATTATCAATAGACATTATTTTAAATAAGCATTAGCCTTTTGAAACATAATAAATGATATTTTTTATTAATATCTAAGTAATAGTATATTTTTATTAATTTTTAACATATTATATAGTATTATTTGTGTTATGTATTTTAGATTATTATGAATATTATATTAAAATTTGATTCAATTTGGTCTAACCCGATCTGACCGATCCAACCATGACCTAGTTGGACGTCCGGTTCAATCTCCGGTCCGATTATAAAAATGTTGGTTATAGGTCTCATGAGTATAATCATGCATAGGTCCGATCTTCAGTGATCTAAAAAAAGAATAATCCATCAAGAACACACTCTAAATGTTGTTGGGATGTGATGTGCAATTGGACTCGTTTGCTAACAGGTTTATTCTCTCTAGTGTGATTTCTCTTAAATTCCCTAATTTTGTTTGAGGACAAGCAAAGGTTCAAGCTTGCTTGTAGTTTATGAGTGGCTAAAACACCACTTTTTACCCCTCATTTATGTCACATTTTATCGTGTTTTGCTTGCCACTTGAGACCTCCTTGCTACATTGTTACCAAATTGCAACATTTCTATATTTGACTAATATGTTTTTAGGAAATATTGCATTTCACTATAAAATTGGGATTATTGCACAATTTTTGGAGCTAATAATGCAGAAATAGGCATGCAATGTTTCAGCCCTTCAATTTTAAATTCAATTTGCCACATTAATGAGGGGAATTCCCACAATCAAGAGGCAAAGAAAGTTTCCTAATCAAGTCAGCCCCAATGGAGAGTTCGGCCAGAGAATTTCTTGGAGATAGCAAGGAAGAAGCCACCTCCAAACTTTATATTTTCTGTCTAGTTTTAAGAATAATGTTTCTACTATCCCTCATGAGACTTAGTGGCTAGTATAGTTTATTTTTGGGGCTTAGTGAAGCGCAGGAGGACTTTGTAGTTGTCATGATTTCTCAGCAATGAATCGTTTCTAGCTGTTTTATTTAAATTGCAAGTTTGGATCTTTACCACCATGTGCTTAATGCTTGTGAATGATTTAAGGTGATAGTTTTGTTCGCATGATCATCCTCTCAAGAGTAGGTTTCCCATACAAGCCAAACCTGGAAAGGATTGCTCGAAGTTGTGCATTATCACAACTGGGAGATTGTCGCACATCACAACCCCGCTTGTGACGACACTTGTGACGACGCTTGTGGTGAGGTTGTGACGAATTTAGAAATCAATTTAGCATTTTGATTTAACCGAGAAAGAGTTACTTGTGGAATGTTTGATCTTTCTCAAGTTAGTGCAACGAAAGTTGGCTAACCATGTCCTAAGTCGATTTCGAAAGGCTTGCATATTTTTGATTTTATAGAAGTTGTTTCTCTTCATTCGGGTCAAACTTTGATCAAGATCATCCGAGGTTGTATAACCGAGAAATCTGTCACAACTGTGAAGAGATAATACTTTCTTAAATTTCTATTGATTTATTGATTTTGTTCATTCGGATCAAACCCGAGGTTGTGTAATCGATGAATATGTCACAACTATTGAGAATTGGGAAATCCTTGAAGTGGTTATATACCTAAGTTTTCGATTGTTCTTTTTCAATTGGACTAAGCCTTGACCGGATCGTCCATGGTCGTGTGACCGAGGGATCTGTCACGATTATTGAAGAACACCTCGCTTGTGACGGACAGGTGTGACTATTCTCCGTTTTATATGTCTCACGCCAAGAAGGCCAATTGGTGTGCATTTTCGGGATGGATTAGTAGCTATCAATAGTCTCGGTAGCAACTCTTTAATTGGGATTACCCTTGATCGGGATTGCCCAAGGTCGTGTGATCGAGGAATATGTCATGATGAGGAGTGTTCGCTGGTGATGATTGATTGTGACGATCCACATGTTGAGTTCGACACCAACCTAGTCCTTCTCTATAAATCCTCACCTAGATTAAGCCTTGGCGATATCGTATGGGGTTGTGTGCAAAGGAATTTGGCGTTAAAAGTGGAAACATGCCAGCTTGTGACGACAGATTGTGACGACTTAACCGATTGATTTGAGCGTATTGTTTTTAAATGATTTCAAGTGATATTCCTGTGAAGACAATGGATTGTTCCCCTGGATAACTTCCTCAATCAATCTATGACTTAGAAAAATGAGTTCATGGATTAGATCACTGAGTAGTGGAATACTACATGGTTTTTATTCTTTGAACTCCTTATAGAATCGATACATAGTTTTTAATGTTTGACAACTAGAGATGAGCCTGGGTGGAACTTTGCCTTGGAAATGTTTTTTATCATTTTTTTCTCTCTATTTACTTTCTCACATTTGAAAACCAAAAAAAAAGACAACAAACCCCCATCAACAACATTTTCTCGTTAGTCTAGTGCAGTTGAGTTAGGAATCTTCCCAGAAACCTAGTTGAACAGTCTTGTGGATCGACCCCAAAGTACTACAACTACCCGTGCGCTTGCGGAACAGTAGTTGTGTAATTTGGTGTTTTATAAATTTTAAAACTTGCCTTTGTAGTTAATATCGGGTGTCATTAGAGCTATCACAACCTATGTCACAACCGGATCTTTTTTGTTACAACCTGACCTGTTATACGACGCACATCACCAACCAATACTAATTGAATGCTTGTTAGCAAAAATAGGAAACCAACTATTATATCAATTGGGCGCCCAATTAGCATTCAACCAAACATCCGACTGGAANTATATATATATATATATATATATAAAGGTATATTCATAAGAAAAATCAAGGAGAATAATTTGAGCATCAAAATTATGTTTGGGCTTATATTTGGAGGGAGAAAGTAGCGAAATTAAAAAGAAGAAAATCATAAGCAAATGGACTCCTACAATCAAGAAAACTTACCTCAAAACTAACTAAAAGGAACGAAAGTAAAAAATTGCAACAAAGAATAATCTCACTGAAGATATTTGATGTAATTGTGAATGCTCGTCATGATGAGACTCAACAATCGTGATTGAATACACGCCCAACTATCTCACTGGGTTACATGAGTTTCGTTTTGCACTTGCTTTGACATTTTAAATGCTCTTGAAGTGGATTTGAAGTAAGGTTTCGAAGTAGCCATTGAATAGAGGTGGTTGGTGCCTTAATGGTATGGTTATCTCCCTTGTAGTGTGGATTTGGAGACACATTATAGTTTTGTCTTTTGAAACGTTTATTATAGAGGCTAGCATCATTGGTCCCTAATCATCTTCCTCATCCACGCCTTATACATCATCTATTATCAATATATATCTTTACTTTATCCTTTCACCTGGTTTAATTTCTTGAATTGAACTACACCTGAATTTATGCATATCTTATTAACCTCTAAAAGTAGACAATTCGTTAATTGTTCCTCGTGAGATCGATAAATCACTCATTACATTATATCACTTGAACAACTAGTGCATTTGCTAGCATATATTTACCTATAACAATGTTTTTGCATGAACATATCACATCATCAACTGGTCAAAGACATAACATAGCCCTTTGGGATATCATATCATCCTCGTTGATAAATATATTAGCTCTTAAAATATCATATAATCTCTTTTGGTGGACTTCATATCGTTCTTATATAAAATGTATTTGCATGATAATTGCAAGTGCAAGATCTTATGATTACATTGTTAGCAATCCACGCATTTGCGAAATTCCTATACAACAAGTCCAAAAGCTATTGCAAGGTATATTAAAACATAGTTGCAGTTGCATGAATGATAATTTCATCTCATGGGCTTCACAATATCAATTAGTTTCAACTTTTCATATTGCATTATGAGTGTAGTCAGTTACAAAATTCATAATGATTACTAAACAACAAATTTTCAATTAATACAAATTTTGACAAGAATAGGATTTTTAAGATTTAACCGATATACGTATTCTATTATAACATATTCTCGAATGTTCACAGAATATTCAGAAAGATGAATTATTTTTATGTTTTTGTGTTGATAAATCAATTGATGTTAAATATAAAATTCATAACTCATAAACTATTTATGGTAATCAATGCATTCCACTTTTAAATGACACTAGACTTTCTGAGGTAGGATTCAAGTAGATATCAAAGTTCTATTTTTCATAGGCGGTCTCGAAAACTTTGAAAATTTTCTATCTTTTGTTTCATCTCAACATCATGACAAGTTGAGTGATATATAATGAAACATATCTTCCTCTTTGCTTAACTTATGTATATAATTACAATCTGATAATAAAGTAGGCCTATAGTAATTTGCCAATTAAAAATATCATGTATCAGTTCTAAGTATCTTGATTATGCTACAAATTACAATTTGTACTAACCATTACAAAAACAATAAGAGTGAATTAATATATTACACATAATTTCTCATATAAAATTAATTATTAACCCTAATTCTAAAGCCTTTGAAAATATAATTAAAGGGAGCATAACAAGAAGTTTCCTAATTTTTGGAGAAACCTAAGGTAATAACAATATGAAATTTCAATCACAAATTTCATTTCAATTAAGTATGTTCCACCCATAGGTAACTTGACTTTGATTTTCTCCATAGTTAGTAGAGATTGATAGCATATATTAAAGTAAATCGTGATCAAAATAATGCTTCTTTATCCAAAAATTATAAAAGTAATTTATAGAAGAGGAGTTAATGACTTATCTTATGATGAGAAGCCTAAAAATTTGCTCTTAGTTTGTTATTGATCTCAAGGTATAGCTCTTCTTGCACTTCCTCTTGGTTTCGAACTTGAATGGTGGTTGGTAGGTAAGCAAGTGATAAGAAGGTAATTGTTATCCCTAGGAAACAACCAACATAGGATCGATCGAAATTTTCTTATAAATTAGGTTCTGATGAGGTAAAATCGTGTGTCGAAAATACAGGTGGTATAGGGTTTTAGAACGTCAAAGCTTGACAACTCTGGACCTGGGGGCACCTAGACAAAAAATAGGATATCAACAAGTCTTAAAAATAAACCTAAACACACAACTCCAACCGTAAGTATACGGTTATCCTTATAGTATTTTAGGGTCGAATCCATAGGAAAATCAGAAATTCACAATACAACCTCTCTATTCTACCGCGAACTGAAATCAAGGAGAAATATCTTTTGTGCAGAAATTTAGACAAACTAAGACTAAGATCTGAAAAGAAAAGTAAACAAAATATTTTTTGTGTTTTTAAATTAAAGGTAGGTAAAGACAGAACCAATATGAAGGGCACTCGAATAGGGATAACAACCGGGACATGGGAATCATTTTTGAATCCTACTTGCCAATGAACACATGAAACTCATGACTTGAGACATTAAGAAATCAAACCTAGCTACTCTCGCAATCAAGGATTGAACTTAAATTCCTAGAGGCTTCTCACATGCAATCTCTTGATGCTATGGATAACCCGTCTCCAATCAACCCTAGGTACTCGTGAGAACCTCTCGACCTTAGACGAATACCTTGGACAAAAGGGTTCTTCCTCTCGGTCTCAACCCCTTGAGCTGAAATGAAATTCACACTTCATTAAAACCCTACTCCCCTCTTTGATCCTCGTAGAACCCTTACAACAAATCCTTCCCTCTCGAGACATGGTTGCTAAGGGATATGAATGACATTCCAACTACAAGAAGACAAAGATAAGAACTAGCTACTACTTCTCTTCAATGAAGAAAGTTCTCCCTCACGATCACAACCTTCCACCAAAGACAGTAACAACAAATAGCTCACAACATTAAAACCAATCATATACACAATACCTAGAATGGGAACTACACTTTTCTTCTTCTCAATGAGACAGATTCTCCATCTCGGTCTCAACCTTCCACCAAAGATAGGAAAACGAATAGCTCACCACATCAAAGCATACACATGCAAAGTATCATGAATGAGGACTGCACTCCATATCTCCTCAATGGAATGAGTTCTCCCTCCCGATCTCAACCCTCCAAGGAGTAGATAGTGAGCAGTTCACAACATCAAAATCAGCACATATACAAAGTATACAATGCAAAGGAAAGATTGGAAAGTCGAATAGAAATATATATGCATTAAAAGATAAGTTCATATAGCAAGTAGTGTACTCAAATCATCCCATGTCCAGGCCTAATCATTTAGCCTCTAACAGCCATCAATCACATCACAAACATGTTGATACATGAGTTCATCATTGGAAAATCAATACAAGTAGAAATCACCAAGCATAAAAAAAATAATACTCCTCAAATCTCAGCATGAAAACCTCCCTTCAGCTTTGGTTCTTCCTCTCTTCAGCAATGGCGGTTCCAGTCGATGCCTCGTCTCTGATGCAGAACGAAACCCCTCTTCTCTTTTCATTTTGGCCTTTTATCCACCTCCTCTCGTCCAATCCTTCCATGCCACTTGTCATTTTTCACAACCCTGCCAATATTTCTTGAAATTGCCAAGGAACCTTCCTCATTTGGACTACAACAACTGGCCGGAGAATCTGCAGATTCTGTTTCGTGTTTTGTCTTCTAGCTACTTTTGGCAGGTAGGGGCGGCAAGTACCCCCAGGTCTAGTTTCCAGCACAGGTACCCCTATGTACAGTTTCCAACACACATATCTCTAGGCTTTGGATAAATTCCTGCAGTAGAAATCAAAGATAAATCATTCAAAGCTTCACTAAAAGGGTCATTGGGGTAAAAATGTGTATTTATGCTCAGGGAATTTCAAATGAGGCAAAAGACGCAAAAAGACGTGGCGATATATGTAAATGATGTATAATTTCGTGAAAAAGTGTAGTCTTTGCAAAGGAAAATAAGGAGTAAATTTCCTGTCATCAGGTTCCATGTTATATTTACAAAAAGTAAATAACTTGGCATTTTCCTATTTCATTTTATTTATTCATTTACTTAATATATTTCATTTAAATAAGAGACAACCCCTTAATTGGATTCAAATAAAATATTTACAAAAGTAAATTCCAAAAGAATCACAATTTATTTTTTGTGTCGAAGAACAAAATTAGTAGTTTTACGAATTTTTCATTTTTTCTCCTTCATTTAGCCTGAATAAAAATTCTCGTAAAGTATTTTTATATTTTACATGGAAGCAATTATCGAGACATTACTTTTTCAAATTCCACTCTTCCTAAAATCATATTTTAATGTTCTTATTCAGATTTTGCTAGTTCTCAACATATAAATACTAAACTAGCACATACACTTTAAAGCATGTATCTATATATATACATATATATATATATATATATATATATATATATATTTATATATTAAC
>LTAE01003284.1:26579-38181 GCA_001647135.1 Pontederia paniculata
TCAACAAGTCAATATATTTTGCTGTGGCCCAAAGCAAACGGTAGAGAAAAGCACCTGATTTTGGTGTCTCCAAACGCAGCCTGTCTCTCTCTCCAAGCGACTCTCTCCCTCCCTCCGACGATCTTCCTCTCGGTGGCGTGCCTCCGGCGACCTTGCAGTGGCACTTTCTTCTGCGGCAGCATCTCGGCTCTCTCCCCAGAGACCTTGCGGCGGTGACCTTGCAGATCCGACCACCATCTCGTAGCTCTCACCGACGACGACGACCACTAGTTCCCTTACAGGTCCGCCCTCTCTCTCTCTCCCTCTCTTTATCTCTCTCTCATGTTCCAACTTTCTCTCTCGGATGACCTTGCAGATGAGCGGCTCTCTCTTCGACGACATTCCCCGATCGCAACTCTCTCTCTCTCTCTCTCTCTCTCTCTCTCTCTCTCAGGACGACGACATTGCAGGTTCTCTCTCACTCACTCTCTATCGCACGCTCTTTCTCTCTCATCTCGTGTCTCTCTCTCTATCCGACGATTTTACAGCCACCTCGCTACTCCCCCGAAGGTTGACGGCTTTGTCTCTCTCCGACCAGCTCGCCGCTCCCCGGACAATCTCAGGTTGCTTTCTATTGTGTTTTTTTCAGTTTTTAATACAAACAAAATGCATGATAAATTTCATTTTATTTTTTTGAAGATCTTTGTCAAAATCAATATTTGTTAGAAAAAAATGTTAGATATTTGTGTTATTGCTTATTCGCATATGTTTAATTTTAGGAAGATTATTGTGTTAATCAACACTTTCCGTAGGTCATGGATAAATTGTATATCAAATTGTCCATCGTAGTCTACTACTTAATTTGCACCTCTTGCTAGAGAGGGGAGTCATAAGAGTTAGTGTTAATGTATTTATAGTATTTTTCCTCTTCAGTTATCTTTTTCCCTGGTCAATAATACATTGTTTTATTTTTTCATGTGTTATTCTCTTATTTATCTTAATTTTATTTTTTCTAGGTAATGGAAAAAAAATGAGCCTTGCCAAAATGTTATTGTGATCAAGAAGTAGCAATTAAAACATCTATGGCTGTTGATATTATGGGGTGAGTTACTATATGCTGTTGAAATTTTGCTTGTAATTTTTTTATATTTTCATTATTATATGTTGACATTTTAAGATTGATTAAAATTTTGTTGTCTTCTTTCTTGCAAGCAATATGGAGCAGTACATTCTTCCAATGGATGGATCCAATAAGAAGAAGTAATTGATCGGATGAAAGTCGAAGATGAACTAAAAAACAAAGTAATAAATGAATTGTTGACGCAGATAGATAAGTTTGAAGAAGAAACAAGACATAAAAAAAAAATATTCAAACTTATGTTGAAAATTTATCCTATTGTTGATAGGATTAGTATTTATAGTGAATATTTGTAATATTCATATCAACTTGCCACTTAAATAATTTCTATAATGTTTATATGACTTGTGAAAAATGAATTGTTGAGATCTGAGATAATTCTGTATTTTTAGTTTATGTATTTTTAGTGTGAACAATATTAACAAGTATCATTATGTATTTTTAATATGAACAATATTTGAAATAAATCTAAATAAACAAAATGATAGCAACTCAAAGTGGAATGTCACAGCAGCACCCAAAGAAAATAGTAGATGAACAAGCAGGTCACTGAAAGCCCTTGCACAACGTCTAATATGTTGAACCACATTAGTCTTAGCAAAGTAACATTCTGGCAACAGATTTACAAGTTTTGCACTGTATAAGCTGGGTGGCGTTCAGTAGTAGTCTCTCGCGAAGTGAATTGTCACGGATCAATTTCTTGCTCTTGTCTCTGCCAACAATTCCATGCTTACCAAACAAAATTGTTGCAGATCTAATTTCCAGGAAAAGTGACATGGCACACTCTCACCTTACCAGCTCGAGAAGAGTTAGTCCAAGGAGGGAATCATGGTAGGGAGTTAGTCCAATACTTATGATTTGTATTGCAACGTCTCATATATCAATCTCTAGTTTAAACATTCCAATTAAACTATAAAAAAATGATCGAATTCATATTGTATACATTTAAAAAAATTAACAAGTAATGCTCTACTTTGTTAATATAGTTAAAAAGTCAATCTCTATTTTGAATTGTTTTCCAAGAGTAAAGATAGTTCATACACCATTCAAAGTATATCGAAAAATTTACATCTCAAAAAATTTAACAAGTGATGCTCTGCATGCACATAAGAGAACCATACACTTGTACAATCCATAATTGACATGTTTCTGGATGTATTGCTCAAAATCTGCAAAACAACAATAAAAAAATAATCAAGAATTGTTCATACAAAAATTATTAGGATCTTAAAAAGTTCAAAATTTTCTATCAACTTTGAAGCTTATGTAAAAAATAAAAAAACACATAGAAAGTTAACAAAAGGGTTTAAAAAGCAATTGTGTAAAGATATTAAAAACAAAAATGTATTGGGATCCAAAAAAATTTAATATTTCTTTCAAGTTTATAAAAAATTAAAGACATATGAAGTTAACAAAATGTTTGAATTAATTAAAAAGTAATTGTATAAAATTATTGGAAAAAATTGTTATTATGATTCAAAAAAATTCAAAATTTTCTATCAAGTTTATCAAAAATTAAAAAACATAGGGAAGTTAACAATAGGGTTGAACTAATTAACAAGTAGTTGTGTAAAATTATTGAAAACAAATTGTTCATAAAAAAATTAAAATTTTCTATCAAGTTTAAGACTTATAAAAACATTAAAAACATAGGAAGTTAACAAAAAAAAATAAACTAATTAAGAAGTAAAACTATTAGAAACAAATTGTTCAAACGATAAGTATTAGGATCCAAAAAAATTCAAAATTTTCTATTAAATTTCAAGGCTTATAAAAAAAATTAAAAAGATAGACAAGACAAGTTTGGAGATACAAGAGAGAAATGAGAGAGATCGGACCTTTTTGATTGCTGGTTGTGTGTTTCGTTCGTCGGGACGTGTCTAAGAGAGAGGGAGAGAAGAGGATGAGGGAAATCTATTTGTTTGCTCCGGATCAACTCCTAGGATCTGCATGTTGGCGTCGTCGTAGTTGTGAGAGTCGCCAAGTGGTCAGACATAGAGGATAGTCTACGAGATGAGAGATAGTGAGAGAGAGAGAGAGAGTGTGTGTGTGTGTGTGACCTGGTTGTCATCGTCGGTGAGAGTCGTGAGATGGTCAGATCTGATGTGGTTACCAAAGTGAAAGCCGCTGTCGCCGAATAGAGAGTGGCTGCAAGGTCGCCGGAGGGAGAGAGAAAGAAGCAACACAACATATGGAGCCGTCGGTTGCTTGGAGAGAGGAGGGAGAATAGGGTTTTATTAGGTGTTCTCTAAGGGATTTGATATCAATCGATGGATCATATAATGAACGGTCCAGATTAATTTTCTCTTGTAAAATGTTGATTACATTCATACTTAACTATCTAACCATGCACTTAATCTTGTCTTGGTAGAGAAGATTTGGTGTGTACCAAATGGTGGTCGAATGAATGATAGCACAAGATCAACCGCCCAAGAAAAAGTACCAACCAAAATGGTGATTGAATAGAGAAGTGAATATATCAAGATAACCAGTCAAAATACCAATCAACATGGCGGTTGAATTGAAGTCGATCAGTCATGGATGTATAGGAATGAGCATCTACTATAGAGCTTACCAACCGAAATGGTGATTGAATTGAGAAGTGAATATATCAAGATAACCAGTCAAAGTACCAATCAACATGGCGACTGAATTGAAGTCGATCAGTCATGGATGTATGGGAATGAACATCTACTGCAGGGCACCGATCAAGGAGGTGATGAAATAAAATTTGACCTACGATGGACATTCAAGAGAGCAAAGCTACTATGTAAACTTGATCGAGGCATCGATTGAAGTAGCGATGGGTGGAAGTCAATTGGCAAAGGCTTCAATGGTTATTTTCTACAATGGATAGTTTCACCGATGAAATGGAATCAATTCCAAGGGGAACTAGTCAAATGATTGTGATCAATATATCTGGCAAAAAGATTCAAACAATTAATTTTTTTATCCAAATACTATGCAATGGTAAAGAAAACAACCATGAAGTCTATAATACAACCCCCAAAGCTTCCAAAGTAGATGGAGATTATAGTTATACCTTTATGGATTGCTAAGAAGATATTGGAGCACAATGAGCCCTAAATTGGAAATCTTTACACTCTCCTTTAGTTGATTATAAAAGAGAATGATTCAAAAATTGTATTCTTTGTTAGATTATGAGCTCAAGCATAAGAGAGTTGTCACCTTGCCTTTTGAGCTAAAGAAAATTATGAGATTGTTAACTTCCTTGAAGAAGATGATAATATTTATTATAAAAATAAGAGAGCCAAAGCCAGGTCAATTATCGAGACTTGTACAAGAAGATGCACACTAGTAAGGAGACTAATAACTTGATCCTAGAAGCAGACCATATTTTAGTATATTTTATTAAGTTTTTACACTCTTTTAGTCCATCAATTATTTAATTTGAAAACAATTTTTAGTAATGCAAAGCAAGATCAATAATTATAATTTCTAGGACAATTATGATATGCTTATGGGAGAGAACTATTCGGCCTAATAGCCTCCTAAGTTCAATGCAACATTATGGCATGAAGTTGCGGGACTTACTAGTGTAGAGAGACTTCATGGTATAGGACCAATATCATCTTCTATCATGAGGTGTTTCTTCTATTACTAGTCCCTCCATTTGGTTTAGCCATCATCTCTCTAATTCCTTTTGAAAATATAAGGACAGTGGTTGATGAGTGCCTAGAGTCTTATATGAAACCCATGTTGAAGGAGTGCTTTCATTGTTTTTGTGATAGAATTGCTCCATCTTCTACACGACATCATGATGAGGATGAGGATGGGGATAAGTAGGATGACTATGTATGTTATGCTTGAGGATTTTAGTGATTGTGTATGTTATTTTTGTCGCACTTGATACATTATATATGATGCTCATCTGTAATGTTTACATTATGTGATCTGCGATGATTATATTATGTGTTTGTGATGTTACTTTGTATTACTTATTTGGAATGTGTGTTATGTGATGGCATTATATTATAATGTATAGTCAATTTTTAATATATATATATATATATATATAAATTAAAATTAGTGAGAAAATACCAACTAAACTATGATAGAATTTTCAATAATAGCAAATAAAACATCAAGTAATAAATGAGAAATTTACGGACAATTGGCGAGTAAACTTGCGAGTAACTTACGAAACATTAGCGAGTAAACAACAAGCAATAGACCGACAAATTTTTTTATTTAAAAAAAAAATTCGCAACAACATGGCGAGCAAATATAGAGTAGAGAAAAAAAAATTTGCAACAACATGGCAAGCAAATATAGAGTAGAGAGCGAGTAGTTGCTGAGAATTTAGTCAAGGAAAAAATTTGTTCGCTAACTATAAGTAACATTTAGCGAGTAAAAATTTCCTCGGCAATTGCTCGCAGTTTTTTTTTAGCAAGCAATTTGCGAGCTTTTTACGAGTGAATCTTTGCTTGCTAATTGACAATTTTTTTGTAGTGAATTTTATTAATTATTTCATTACTATTTCCCTTAAACAAAAAAAAACTATTGATTGTGTGGAAATGAAATCAGGATCTAAATCATTTTTTCTTATTGTTCTTTGACTTTTTCTTAGTTCTACGATATCGTTATCACAATGGCATTTATTACTTTGATCACTTGATATGATTTGTGAGTTTAATTGTGTTTCTTCTAGACCAGAATTTGACTTGATATTAAATTTATTTTAGTAAACTCTTTATCTCTAGTTTCGACTATCATATTAGACATTGAGTCTAATATTCTATATACTTTAGAATTTTGAGCATAACCACAAAAATTCCTTTCATATTCGTTGGTCATAACTTAGTCCTCTTTTGACTGATAACTCTATAAAAGGTCAAGCACTCATACACTTTAAAGTAATAAATATTTAGTTTTCTCTATGTTCATACTTCATATGGAGATACATTTGTTTTTTTTCTAGAGGGGATCCTATTACGTATATGACATGTGGTCAACAATGGTTTACCTCATAGATTATATGGTGATTTTGCATTTAAATTCATGGGATTAACCACATCTACTGAAGTGCAATATTTTCTCTCAATTAATCTATTTTGCTATGGAGTATCATGATTTTCACAAACTAAATCAAATTTAGTACACAAATATCACCTCAAATTTATGTGGTGGAAGTCATATTTTCGATCCTAATTATCCCTAAATCCAATGTAAGTTTTTCTATTTTGGCTTGCTCCCCTACCTGGTTGAACGAGAATGGATAAGAGGCTTGTGGGATTACTAAGAAGAAATTTAATTTTCTTTTCATGCAAATTCTCAACTTCAAATTTATAACATTTAAAAATTTCAAATATTTTATCTTTATGTCTCAACAAATATACATAAGTATATTTAAAACAATCATCAATAAAAATTATGAAATATCTTTCTTCACCTCTTGAATATCATTTGATTGAAAAAAAGTATCATTTGATTCACAAATATTAGAATGTATCAATTCTATGATTTGTGTGTTTCTTTTTACTGCATTAAAACATTTGTTTGTAATTTTTGTTTGAATGGATATTTCATATTTATTTTTAAAATCCTTGTCATGCATATATTGAAGATACAAATGGTTCAAATGTGCCAATCTGACGTAACAAACAAGAGTCAACAATATAAACAAAAAAATATATCATCAATACTAAGTTTGAACATACCTTCATTACAATATCTTTTTTCCACAAATACAACATTTTCAAACAAAATAAATTTAACTCATTCAAAAATGATTTTGAATTCTTTTTTACAAAGCAAACTTACAAACATTAAGTTTTTCTTAATGTCAATGTTTTCTAGGATGTAAAATTCAATTCCACCATTACTTATCCAAAAGCTTTTGTCGAATTATTGTTTCCTTAAGAATTTCTTTATTGGCAACATCTTCATAATTTGTAAATTGCCCGCAATCTTTACAAACTTGGATAGTAGCACTTACCAAGCCACCAATCACAATATTTGATAAATGATGTCATACTAACTTTGGTAGTCACATGAATTTGAATTTTCTTTAATTTTTTTGGTGACCATTGCAACCAAGTATTTTTTTTCTTCAATGACATTGGCTTTAGACATAGAAATCTCAATGAAAAATATTATGCTTCTTCAATATTTTGCATTCTTTGATATAGTGCCTTTTTTCGTGACATGGCAGCACAATTCCCTTCTTTATCAATTTTTTCTTATCTTCCAAATTTGTGGAGAACTTTCGTTGGCTTTTCCAAGTATTCTTTTTCTCAACTTCACCAATATTATTCACTTTATAATTTTGGAAAAAAACATACATAATTATGTATTCTATTTTCTTCTTCAATGTGTAAATGCCTTAATATCTTTTCCACTATGAAGTCATTTTTTTATATGCAGAAGTTTCTTCCTGTGATCATTCCAATCGAAGGCAACTTGGATATAATTTCCCCAACCTACAATGGTTTATAAGTTTTAATTTTCATATCGCAAATCCTATTTACTAGGACTTGTAATTCGTAAACTTGATCTGAGATGAGAATGCTATCAAATATTTAAATTAAAAATATTTAAACATAAGAAATATGTCGTTACCTTGTCGCTCGGTGTTGTATTTCTCCTCCAAAGCCTTCTATAGTTCAATAGGAAACTTGAATTTCCATGTAGAGATCATGGAGACAATCAGACAAGATGTTCAAAATATGTCCTTTGTATAGGAACTCATCTTCTTCTACATTTTTTATTTTGCTCCACCACTTTTGCTCTTTCTTCTTGGCTTGCATTATCATTTGGTTCATTTATTCTTCAAATCGGTTTCAAGATATAGGCGACACCCAACACAGTAAGTTAGAACATCATTTTTTTCCTTCCACTAATTAAAGTTGGTGTGTCAAAATGATCCAATTGCATGAACTCTTGATTCATTACATTGAATGTCACATTCATTTTCATTGTCTTCTT
Source organism: Pontederia paniculata (assembly GCA_001647135.1). Lineage (NCBI taxonomy): Eukaryota > Viridiplantae > Streptophyta > Magnoliopsida > Commelinales > Pontederiaceae > Pontederia > Pontederia paniculata. The sequence continues at coordinate 34,645 of LTAE01003284.1, forward strand.
TGAAATAACTATCCAAAATTGTTGGAAATAAGTGAAAAAATTGAACACTATGCACGAAATCACTATCTCTAGAAAGTTATTTGCCCTCACACAAAGTTACTATTGGATTTTGGCAATAGAATTCCCAGGATACAATGAAGACGCTAGAGCGTCAACTAGCAATTTTGAAAAATTTTCTATTCTAATATAATTTAAAATTTTTGTAATTGAATAAATCAAGTTTGAAGCTTATTTATTAATGACAAAGGGTTGTAACTCGACAAATGAGAATATACATTCAACTAAAATAGGAATACATCGTTTTTATACACATTTTAATCATGAAAAAATGTAAAAAATATCTTTCATACATAAACAACTATAATAAGCACCTTTCTAATGTCTACATTTAAATTATTTCTAAATGTACAACTTTCAACACTTGTTCAATGTAAAAAGATGGATGTTAAAAAATTCAAAAAAAATGTTTCTAGCTGCCTCTATTAAGGGATGTGACTTATGCTATTAGTCACTTCAAAAATATTAATCTCATTCCTCATTTTCTTTAGACCATTTTGTTATCATTTATTTATTTTATTTTAGTTTATTTTTAAGTTCAGTTCGATCCACCTCATCTAAAATATTTTACTAAATATAAGGATTACAATTTATTGTATTTTATTTTTCTTTCAATTTTTATGTTATTTTATATTTGTTAAGTTAAACTCTTTTGATAATATGCCTAATTGATTAATTAATTAATTAAATTATAATAAATAACATGCATAAAATTAAGAAAAATGTTTAATATGATTTAGCTGACATTTATTGAACTATTTATTGTAATTTGAAGTCAGTATAAACTACAAATTTTGGAACTATCTATAACATATAAATTATGATATTATTTATCATAGAAGTCGATATTAATTACATTTAATATTTTTTATTTTTGTTTAAATTTATTAATCACCACCTTTCATAATAAAAGGAAAAATTAATAAATAAGCATTTTTTAGGAAAAAATATAATGAGGATAAGAAATGAGATAAATTGGGAAAAGTTTAGAATATAATGAAAATGGGGTAAAAGTTGAGATAAGGAAGAGAAAAAGTGATGGTAATGTGGTCAAACTAATGAGAGAGCCGCCCATTTGAATTAGATGAAATTTAGGTGGTGGGTGGGCAAAGAGTAAAACGATAGTACTTATTTTGAAAAAAAATGAAGGTGCTATCTACATAAGCAGGTAACATCGTATTATTTATCTGTTAAATTTTTTTCTCCTAAATTTTTTATATTCATCGTAAATTTAATATCTAATAGTTGAGGAGATAGGTAATCAGATGCTAGCTACTTTAGTAGGTAGCATCTTCGTTGAACTCTACTTATATATATTAATAATTCAAAAAAAATGGGAGGTAAGGGCCCCTAAACATCCTTGGATCGATTGATGGATGCAATTTTTTGGATGAACGAGAAGATATATTGGTTGGATGAATAATTAATTCTTCTCTACCCCATATGTTGTTCCTGTAACAATAGGATCAAACACCGACCTCATTAAATCAGACGATTGGACGACTGATAATAAAATAATAAGATATATGTTAAACTTCGTATAAATGTGATTAGCATGTTCCTATAAGATGACGTTACAAAAAGTCTAATAAGTTTTTATACTCAAAATAAACATTATGGTGTAAATTAAGCTCATTATTCAAGTTCATCTCGCAAATTTGTCATTGTAACAACTAATTCTGATTCACCATGTAATGATGTTTTATCTTATAAAAAAATTTCAAAGCCTACAAAACAAATAAGTAAGCTACTTATTTTTTTTATTTTTATTTTTATTCAATGATTAAAAACATCAAAGTAATTCAATTCTTAATACAAATAACATATTGATTAAAAAATGTGAAAGAAGTGATAATGTAAAATAAATTAGTATAAAATTTAACATCAAATTAGAAAAGGTTTAGCTAATTTTATTTTGTGCATGCATAAATAATAAGATAAAATTCAAAATCAAATTAATCAATGAGAAGATATGCATAGATATTTTGTGCATGCATAGATGTTTTTTGCATGCATCATATTATGGAATATTAAATGAGAGGCCAACTAATGGATCAACTAAGTAATGTCTCATTAAACATTATTTAAAGGGATAATTCAATAATGTTAAGTGTCGTCATTGAATTTATTATGCATTATTTTTAGATAAAGTTTCATTTTGATTATCATCATAATTTTTTATCTTCGTTCAACAAATTTGCATAAACTAGTCTACGGTAGGTAAGAGATAAAATTTTAGTAGAATCTAGCAAGCCATTTATATGTAATATGTCTTTTACTTTTGACAATGCATTCAATCCATTTTTTTCTTAAAGTTCTCTAAAATGCCTTGACTAAAATAGGTAAAAAGTGTAGCACCCGACAATTTCAAATAATTAAAAAATGATTAATAAGAATGTAACACGGACCGTGTCCCAAATTGAACATAGGTCGTGTTGAATCTGGATTATATATAAGCCCAACAAGGACCATGTTCAATCCGAATACGGGCCATGTTGTGGCCACAATTTATTTTAACCAAAAAATATTAAATAATAATATGTAATTCATTTTTATCCGGGTGAAATTAAATAAATGAATTTGAGTTGGGGCTTGGAGAAATCTCTATAAAAGGAGAAAGGGTGTCTCCTTAGCACCTGCTCTAAGGAGGCTACTTAGCAGTTTTATGTGCGCCCTATCAAATATTTAGAGACAAAGATAAAACCACTTAATGTTGAATAGTTTAGATACTTGGTTTTAATCTCGGGCGTCCAATGAATATAGACGGTTGAGATCAAATTCAAAGCAAATAAAAATCCCCCAATCTCTTCGTTTGCACACTTATTTTCTCTCACTTCAAGCCCTAGCAGCCTCCCTCCTCCTCCTTGCCAGACAATTGGAACGTCAAACAGCAGCCACTGATCCAAAACTTCACATCCATTGCCGATCTTCTCTCTCTCTCTCTCTCTCTCTCTCTCTCTGTGTAACTACCCAGATTTCATTCCCAATTTATCTCCAAACCTAACTCAGATTTAATCTCCTCAAATTTATTTCCTCCAAATATATTTCCATAATTAGGAGATTAAAGATTTTATCTCTCAGAAATTTAATCTCCTCAGATTTTATCTCCCAAGAAAGTTAATCTCATCATATTTTTATTTCCCCAAAAGATTTTTCCTTAACTAAGAAGGAAATTAATTTAAATCTGAAATAAATTCAGATTGTCCAGCAAACTTGGACTCTTGAGTTATAAAAATATCCTCCTAAGAATTTTCATTCTTTTTCATAGCCGGCTCTAGCCTTCTTCTCCATGTGTCTTACTCAAGGGATTTTAAGGTAAGGCTGAAAATTCTCTCTCCATTTATGGTGGATCATCTCCTAATCGGGAGAAAATTATAGGAGAAGAATAATTGCAGAGGGATGATATAAAAGCTTGATGAAGATCGGGACAACAAGCTTAGGTCATAAGGTGTGTATTCTGGCGGATCACTTGTAGATCTA
>LTAE01003285.1:0-30337 GCA_001647135.1 Pontederia paniculata
GAAGAATCCAGGATAGAAGGGAGTGTGAGTTCTCAGAGAACTTGTAAGAGGTTGTCTCCTTGTCCTCGATAAAGAAAAGAGAAGTTGTAAGGGAGCCTTCGCCCTTGAAGAAGGAGTTGAGTGATCTCCGGAGATCTCGAGTTCGAGAAGACAAGAGCGGGGACGTAGGCCAGGAGTTCGGCCGAACCTCGTCAACATACCTCGTGTTTGCTTGCGCGTTTGCTTTCTTTGCTCTTCTCTTCTACTTGTCTATATTTTGCATCTATATGCTTCCACTAATACAACTAATCTAGTTTAACAAAAGGAAAAGAGTAGAAAAGTTTTATACACCAATTCACCCCCCCCCCCTGTTGGTGCCATCCAGATCCTACAATAATAACTTATTTTGAAATATCATATGATATATTTCAATACTATATTATGTAAATGCTATGTAACCATGTAATGCTTGTAAACCAATTGTATCAAGTAGTTATAACTCACCAATCATGAGATGTACCTCACACACAGCCACCTGATATGAACAACCAATGTGATTCTCATTGTATCTAGTTGTTATAACCTTAAATCTTGTACCTATATAAACATGTACAATATGATAAATAAATAAAATATTTTTCCGATTCACTGATATCTTTGGTGTTTGTTTACATGATATCAGAGTCATAACCATTTTTTTCTCATGGAAACCTCTTCGTCGAGTTCATCTGCCCCTCCTACATCTTGAGCATCTGATGACTGCTCCATTGTTTCTCATGCCATCCTTCTCGCAGGTGCACCACAACCTCTCTTTGAAGCTCAAATCCTTCCTCTTCTTAAAAGCTTCGACCTTGAAGGCTTGTCAATGGCACAGTTGCTTGCCCCTCCGCCACTTTACCAGCAGTCAGTGCTTGGGAACAAATTATATGGTTCCCAATCCTACCTTTTTGGAGATTGGATCCGCAAGGATCAAATCATTCTCAACTGGTTGGTTGCCTCTCTCTCCGAGGAAGTTCTCCCTATATGTGGTCGGTCTTGCCACATCTCGAGATGTCTAGGCCACTCTGCATCAGGCTTTTGGCGCATCGTTACACACTCGCATACTCCATATGCAACTACAAAACACCAAGAAGGGTGACACCCATGTTGAAACCTTTCTTTGAAACGCAAATTGTTGATGAACTAGTTGCTGCTAGTCATCCTCTACCAACCTCGACTTTCAACGCCATCATCTTCAACAACTTTGGATATTCTTTTAGAGACATGATGTCCCCTCTCTGTCAGCCCGCCCACACTAGTGTCATTCCCTGAATTGAACAACCTACTTGTTAGCCACGAGATCAGGTTCACTCAAAATGTGTCGGACTCCTCTTTCTTTGCCAGTCTCAATCTCGCTCATTCCTAAACATTGCCCTATCGTCTCGAGCGCGAGGATAGGCCAAGGGTCGAGGAGGCAGTCGATTTGAACACAGGGATGCTTGTGTAGTATGTGGACATTATGGACATAATCCTTATAAATGTTCATATTGTCGTCTGCCAATACATCACGCAATAGGACAACCACCAACACACCCCAATGGTGTGCCCTTGCCTCAAGCATACACTTCTTTAGCTCATGCCCAACTTCACTGCTTCTGACTCTGCCACCGACAACCTGTATAAGGCTCTCTTCCTTCAGTGATTATATGGAATGGATTCCAGACTCCGGAGCCATGCATCATGTCACTCCCGTCATGAAAGCACTTATGACTTTTGAACCCTATCAAGGTGCAGACAATCTTCGTGTGGGTAATGGTATGCTGCTCCAAATCTCTCATGTTGGCTCCTCTGTTCTTCCATCTTCTAGTAGGCCCTTGTCTCTTAATCACATTCTCCACGTTCCTCGCATTACGCAGTCATTTCTTTCTATCAATAAATTTTCATCTAACGATAATTGTTACTTTGAGTTTCATATTACATTCTTTCTTGTCAATGACATGAGGATGCACTGCATTCTTCTGCATGGCCACGCTAAGCATGACCTCAATCGACTAGTGGTTGATCTCCCTCGTCATGGTCACTCTCAACGTTCTTGTGCACTTCCACATAAACTTGGCACACACGTCTAGGTCATCTGCATCTTTAGACTCTCAACAACATCCTTTACCATCACCAACTCGATCCACCTTCGTCGCCCACAGTCTGTGTCTCCTACAAGATGGGGAAATCGTCACGCCTTCATCTCCCTATGACACTGACTCGAAGCAAAACCCCCTTCCAATTGATTCACAATGATGTAAGGGGACCTGCTCCAATCACCTCATCCGACGACCATCGTTACTTTGTCTTGTTTATTAATGACTTCACTAAATTTGCTTGGTCGTTTCCATTAGTTAATAAATCAGATGTTGCTTCTTATTTCATTCGCCTTCAATCATTTGTTTAATGCTTCTTTATTACTAAAATTATATTCGTTCAATTGGATGGAGGGGCGAGTTTTCTTTGTGCTCACACTTTGCTAGTTGTGGTATTTTACACCGCAAAATAGGCATGCATACTCATGAACAGAATGGGACTGCCGAGCGAAAGATACAACACATAATTTAAACCTCTCTCACTTTATTGGCACATGCTGCAGTCCCTTTAAGGTTCTGACACTTTGGAAGTGAAGCTGCATACCTAATCAATCGACTACCATCCTTGACGATGTCTAACACTTCCCCATTTCGTTTATTGCTTGATCACAACTCTAACTATTCTCTCTTACGTATCTTTGGATGCTCAGCTTTTCCCTTACCCCATTCGTATAACTCTCATAAGTTTGCCTACCACTCTGCCAAGTGTGTATTCTTAGACTATCATACACAACAGCAAGGGTATCGATGTCTTGATACTTCCACTGGATGCATATACATAGTGCACCATATCACATTTGATTAATCCTCTTTTCCTTTTCGTGTCATAACTACCTCGTCCTCAACCCCTCACGGCCAAGCACCCACACTTCCCTGGCTCTCTATCCCTACCACCTGGTGCTAGCAACCACGTGATGAAACCCCCTGCCCTTGATCTGACACCCTGAGGGCGACACTACCATAGTCCAACAACGCACCTTTGGTACCTATTGCCTCGTCAGCACCTGTGGATCCTAAACCACACCAACACCTAATGTACCTTCATCCCCATCCTCCGTTTGATTATCATACACTAGATAGTCACCGACCACACAAAACCCTTCTTGCTACCTCTCCTCCCTCTCTTCCACCAACCTCTATGTCTTTCACCACAGCTAATAAACTCCCTCAATTGCGAGCAGCCATGGCCACCAAGTTGTCTGCACTCCTTGCGAATGGTACATGGACCCTGGTCTTGCGTAATCCATCTATGTCGGTTGTTGGGTGCAAATAGCTGTTCAAAACTAAGCTCAACCTGGATGGCACTTTGGATCGGCATAAGGCACATTTGGTTACCAAGGGTTTTGACTAGAAGTCAAGGGTCGACTACTTTGAGATGTCCATCCCAATGATCAAGCCTACCACCATTCGAATAGACATTTCTCTTGCAGTTTTTGCGCATTGGAAACTTTGACATTTGGACATAAGTAATGCCTTCTTGCACGGGGACCTTTCCGAGTCTGCATTCATGGAAAATCCCCCAAGCTTCATTGGTGCTAATTACCCAGATTACATATGTCATCTTCACAAATCGTTATATGTTTTGAAGCAAGCACCTAGGGCATGGTTTCATAAACTCCATGTAGCACTCTACAACTTTGGCTTTGTGGCATCCAGAGCAGATACATCACCATTTATCCTGCGTCGTGACACTAACATTATGTATGTTTTAATTTATGTTGACCACTTAATTGTCATAGGTTCCAACAAGGACCTATTGGACTCATCACAACCATTTTGTCGTCTGCGATCTTGGTACATTGGCATACTTTCTTGGTATTGAAGTTATCAAATCTAAAGGCGGCTTACTTCTCTCTCAAAGGAAATACTTGCCGACTCTCTTGCGTTAGAGAGACATGCTTGCCTGCAAGCCAATCCGATCTCCCATGGCGCCCAAGTTGCAATCACATGAACACTCATCATCGTTTTTCAATGATCCATCTACATACAAGCATGTTGTTGGCTTGTTATAGTATGCGCTCATCATGCAGACAGATATCGCATTTGCAATCAACCATGTATGCCAATTTATGCATAATTCGCTGGTGTCTCGTTGGCAATTGGTTAAGTGTATTCTTAGATATCTTAACCACATTATGGATCTCAATTTGTCCATTAGCTCAACTTCATCAAGTGACCTTCATGCTTACATTGATGCGGACTGGGCAGGAGCGGCCAATGATCGCAAATCTATTGGTGATTTTACCATTTTTCTTGAAGAAACCTTATTTCTTGATCAGCCAAGAAACAATGCACAATCTCTCGCTCCTCAATCGAATCGAAGTATAAGGCACTAGCGGATGCAACGACTGAGTTATTATGGCTTCTAATTCGATTCGACTAAAGTTGGTCAAGTTTATGATCTAGTCGGTGTCGACCCATGAACAACCCTAGAGTATGCATGCTAGTTGTAGGAATTGTTGTCATCTTTGCCTCTAATATTATTTGGTGAGAATTATCTTCATTATTGGTGTTTATATTCACATCTATATGTTGCACGACCAAAACGTCCACATTGTCAACATTGAATATGACCATGACCTCTAACTCGACCAGGACCAACATGCCCTCCTCTACTATCATGACGTCGACCTCTACCATGTTCCTTGCCATGAAGAGCAGTTAAGACAATACAAGCACCAAGAGAAATGAAATCATGTGACTAGCAAATATAATTCTCCATGATGGAAGAGAATCTTTAACAAAAATACGACTTGATATTATATGATACTCTTGACCCATATACACGAAGAATCAAGGTCTTTCGCCTTGTTATTCACCTTCTAAATTTGAATGGTACAAGAGATGTACAAATTGTTAATATAATATCCTGTATAACGAACAATATGAGAACATATATTATGTGCTAGGATTATGAGATTTCGTATGCCTTCTCCAAAGTATTCAAATCCATGGTCTAGTATGGATTTTTCTCAGCTTCATATCAGTATCACATTTCATTACGACTTAGTATATAAATATTCCATTAAGTGCTGAATTATATAGTTCATGGGATGTCCCATTTGAGCTGGATATGTAAGATGTCTTCTCCTTGAGTCTTGAGAATTCCTATCATGTAATGCATTAATCATAACGTCGAGTATTTTGCTTTGCAGAAGGATAATGTTGCTGCTGCATTAAAATTATCAACTCCTGGGATAGACCAGGATCTTTTGCACGAGGTCCAAATTATTCTGGAGCCCGTTAGAACCGGACGTGGCCTTAGCAAAGTTAGATGAACCATCGAGGCTTCATATGGATCTCTGCTCTAATGAATCTGTTCTAAGGCTTGTAATTGCATCAGGCTACTGGGATGGCAGGTATAGAGAGACATGATTAAGTGAGAGGGTTTTAGTGAGGTTAATTATCTCAATGGCGGAAAATTGGACAGTAATATTAATAATAAAAGAATGACTTAATTGTCTCAGAGCATTAGGCCCTATTCAACTGTTCTCGTCTAAGAGCATCTGTTGAATACTTTTGCATCAAATACACAGAAAATCAATGAGCTCTTATATCAGTAATTTTCATTTTTCACAGTTACAGGTGTTCTTTACAATCTGTATGACTTGCACATATTGTATGTAACTTGCCAAAGAATCACCCAGAACATTGCTTTCTTTCATACAAAATGAGGATGTCATGTACAAAAAAGCAGTCATATGCTAAATGCTTGAAAAAACTCGCTAATGTCATCCATCAGAACAGTTTGTGCCAAGCTGGCTCAAGCATCAGCAGCAACCATATTGAAAACGCATATAGCACTGACCCCAAAACAGTAAGAAACCATGCATATACAACAGAATTGGCTCTGAAGCAGGGTAGCTGTGGAATACCATACGAATACTACCTTACAGCTTGTTGAAGTGAAGGCCAAGCAATTTCATTATCATCGCTGTATCCGTGAATCAAGAAATCGGTGCAGTTCCTGCAACATCCATGATTATAAGGATTTCGGAAGCGTCCCTCTGGTCCACGAAGATATGAGTACCGAGAAGCATTCGCCAACTCATTGGTGGTGATGTTCCGTGCTATCTGCATACAAGTTCATCAAGTTATCTAAAGGTTCCCACTTATCTTAAGATAATAGCCCAAGTAATTCCCAGAAAGCAAAACATTTTCTGTTGAAAAACCTCTACATAGGTAAATACTAGGTTGACAAGTAATGTACTCATCAAATATGTAGGTACAAGTAATCCACCAATTAAATATGTAGGTTCCTCCGCCCTTTTTAAAAGTTATAATGTTATACTGCAATTTAACCACAACTCTTCTGGATCCAGATAATGCCAATTACCAACATAAAAAAAAATTGGTTGACAATGTTGCCAAAATCATTTCCCAAACATGTGTCATGGAAATAGGAAAACGGTTCTTCATTTTGTTTTTCTTTATAAGAGAATAAAATTATTTGAAAATTTCACATTTCGCTTCGGTTCTTCTCGACTCAAGTCAAAGTAAATTGTGAGGAATCTAGTTTCCATTTAAAATTTTAGCCTCAAGCATAATACTACTTATTTGCTGAAATGTTCATGTCCATACCATTTCATATGCCAGTCATACTAATTGTCCTCTCCAGTTTTAAGATTATTCATCTCCTCCTCCCTTCTTTCCTTCCTGTCTCTCATCATGTTTGTGTGCACATTCACAAACAACATGTGGACACACACATGGCCATTATCATTTTATAATGAAGCTAAAATCAATATCCAGTATATACTTATGTATTATTTCTGCATAAGTTCTAAACTCGGTCATCGTAAGCACAGTAAGAGAGATAATGTAAGTAGATACTGGGTATATAGTAGTTGCAATGCACTGTGCTCGACACTTGCTATGCTCGATCATTCCTTATCATCAATAATAAAAAACACAGAAGGAAAGATAATTTAATGTTTTTCCAGCAAATTCTGATATTTAGATTTATAAACTTGAGCAACCAAAAACATTACCTGTGAAGCCTGTGCCACTGACAGAGCCAAAACTCCAGATAGTAAAAGGGTATTCATGAACAGAAATAGAACAGTTCCAGGATGTTCTTTCACCAGCTGCTGCATCCATGTTTCAGATGATAGAACCAATGGTGACCATGTCCATACCCCTGTGATATCAATGTTCCAACTTATTTTTGTTTTCAGAAGATCTATGTTCGAACTCATAAACTAAGGTTTCTTTCAAAATATGGATAACTTAACAAGTTCAGAGCTGAGTACCCACTGTGAAATGCGACGGCGTCACCTATAAATGTAGTCAATGTTCCCATACATACAAATACAAAAAAGTCCCATCTGTTTCTCTACAATAAAACAATTAAAAAGAGTAAATCATGCATCCACGCTAACAAGAGAAACTTCTTTATAAACAAAAGGCCAAGAGAACGTGAACACGATTTTACAGTTGCAGTGCACTAAACTGGATCTTATCTTCAACATATAACCATTAAGCCAAATAGCACTATAATGGCATAACAAATTCATAAAGACAATAGTATAATCCCATCCTATACCATATGCCACAACCTGTCAGAAAGGGTTCTGCCGGTGGCCATTGTCAACTTATAACTGTAAATATTTAACAAAGAATTTAAATTCCATAAGCAGTGTATTGGGACAATTCTCACCTTGCCGACACAATTAGATATCCATGGACAATGATGGTCAAATTGCTCCACACAATGTTTACAAGTGGGACAGTGCTTAGACCGAACAGGTCGTATAATCTGATGAAAAAAGAAAGTAAGGCGTCCTGAAGACAAGTATCTCAAGATAAAGGGCTCAATATTTTCTTTAACTCGGTAAAAATTATTATTTTTCTAAAAAAAAAGGTCATCATTCATCAGATCCAGTTCTTTGTGTGTCTCAGTATTGATACAAGCAGTGGAATAAGGCAACAATGAAGCTTTTATCATTACCTTGCATGTCGCACATAGTTGAGACCAATTTATAGAGGTGTTGTTCGAATCAAAATCCAACAAAAGGTCCTGTCAGAAATAAATAACATATTGAAGCCAAAATATCCATTCAGGTAAAAGTTGAAATTAATAGAAGGCAAAACAAAAGCCAAAATCCTAAACCAACACAAAAATCAAACACTAAACATTAACAAATGCCAAAGCTCCCTTCATAAAGCCAGTTCCATAAACATCTAGAGGCCCAAGCTAAAGCAGGTATAAATTTATTTTCTAGAAAAAAGATACAGTTAAACTCTAGAGGTGATGGCTGATGTATGTTGAAAGCATACAAGCGTGTTTCTTAAGTACGTCTAAAAGCCAAGGGCTAAAAACTAGTTTAGGGCCTCCAACGGCTAAAAAATGTAATTTTCAATAAACAACAACAATTAGGTCAGGAAATGTGCTTAGATCTCAGAGATTTCCAGGCTGAGCTGATCCTGACCCACTACCCTTTAAGCCTGCAAGGTAGATTAGGGTTTTGCAAAAAGTCTTCCGGGAGACTCCCACTCTTTGATAGACTTCCCACCAACCAACTGTAGATTCACATGGAGGAGCACAGCATCTTCAACAGCCCGTTCGAGACTAAATCGCTTTCTCGGCTCTCTAGAGTTAGCAGAGGCATACATGGCAGACGTGCTAGCCATGGAGCGGCCCTTCTCGGACCACACCCCCCTTATGTGGCAGTCCAATGAAGGGCAACCCACCCGCTCTTGTTTTCTGTTCGAGCGCTCATGGCTTCTCGAGGAGGGCTTGCGAGAGATGATAGCCAACCAGTGGTCGGCCACACCCCCATCGGACACAGCAGCTCAGACACTGGATGTGCGCCTCGTGGCCCTTCGGGGTTTCCTTAGCAACTATCGGAGACAGATCCCGGAGGATAGGGACAGACGACAGTCGGAGGCTCTGTCAGCGATCTCTCGCTTGGACCATGTGGCAGACTCCTGTGATCTCACCGCCGAGGAGATCGTAGAGCGGAGGCATCACCAGACGATGATTCAGGTAGAGGACAAAAAGACGAAGATCTAGTGGAGGCAACGCTCCCGTCAGACATGGCTCTAGAGGGTGATGCCAATACCAGATTCTTCCACCTATTTGCGAGCAATCGACGCGGGTCCAATAGGATCGACCAGATTGGGATCCAGGGGGCAACCATCACCGGTCATGAGCAGATTGGAGCAGCCAATGCCACACACTTCAAGGCGTCCTCGAGGTGCCTTCCTCCGCCGAGATGGCGGTGGTCGACGAGGGACATGCCTCGCTTATCTAATGAACATAGCTCGTCTCTTTCGTAGGCCATCGAGGAGGAGGAGGTCATGCAGACCCTGCGAGACTTAACGATGAGGGTGCGCCTGGTCCGGACGACTTTCCGATCTGCTTCTATGGGGAGTTCTGGACCATCTTGAGGGACGACGTCATGGCGGTCATCCAAGAGTTCACTAGTAGGAATCAAGGCTTCGAACGTCTAAACCGATTCTTACTCTTCATGTTACCCAAGCGCACGCCTGCAGAGGAGATTGGAGATTTTCGGCCGATTACCTTGACCAATGCCATCTATCTCATTGTCGCTAGGACTGTGGCAAACCGGCTCCAGGACGTGCTCGATGACCTAGTCCACCCAGTCCAATCAGCCTTCATCAATGGCAGGTTCATCACAAATAGCTACACCATCCGCATCGGAGATCATTGCAGCATGGCGGCGTATAGAAGACGAGGCTTCCTCTGGAAAGTGGATTTCTCTAAAGCATATGACTCACTCTCATGGTCTTTCTTGTGACACTCTATGTAGATTCGCGGATTCCCACCGATGTGAATCTCTTGGATGAAGAGATGTATCACCACAGCCTCTTTCTTCGTCCTCATCAATGGACGGTCGGCGGGAGGATGAGTGCAGCCCCAACGTGGGGTTCAACGGGGATGTCCCCTGGCACCCATGCTCTTCGTGTTGGCTACGGACGCTCTCGCCCGGTGTACCTTCTCCCCATGTAGCTCAAGACTTCTGAGAGGCTCACCTCAGGACATGGCGGGGACAACATGGTTCCACTTCTACAGTATGCGGACGACACTATTTTTCATCGAGGGCTCAATCATAGAGGCGTCGCGAACGGCGATCATGGTGGAGTTTTTTAGGTCAGCGTTTGGACTGCAGATAAACCATACCAAATCATCCTTTATCCCCTTTGGTATGACAGAGGAAGAGGCAGCTAAATGTGCCGAGGAGCTGCACACATCCAGCAGTACACTGCCAATCACCTACCTTGGCTTGCCTCTATCAGACAAATACATAGGATCCCGTGGATGGACACCGGTTATCGAGCGTATGGAGCACAGACTACAGGGTTGGAGCTCCAAGCTACTTTTAAGAGGTGGTCGTCTGGTGCTTCTCAGATCAGTTCTCTCGTCGCTCCTTACATATTACATGTCTGTGTTGTGGATGTCGGCGCTAGTGGAGTGCCGCATGGACACGCTCAGGAGCAGATTCTTTTGGAGAGGCACTGGGGCAGACAGGTCAAGGATACACTCGATGCCGTGGAGGGGGATTTGTCGGTCAGTGGCGGATGGCGGCCTCAGGGTCTGGAACCTACGGTGGACTAATTGGGTTCTTCTCGCCCGATGGGTGGGCCAGATCATGGGACCACGCCAGGACCTATGGAGTACAGTTTTCTATGCATGTTACAGTCGGGATCTATCATGGGAGTCTCGACCTCGTCTCCCGCGTGAGGCCTCACCCTTTTGGCGGGGAGTATCTATGATTCTCCACAGATGAGACCTTTCTTCCATGCTTCATTGGGCTCTGGCCTGATTTTGCATTCTAGAATCACGAATGGCTACCTGGTGACACATTATCGGTTTCCTTTCCCTGGCTGGTGGCACTCTCAGCACTCCCTGGGGTAACGGTAAGCGAATTTTGGACAGCATCAAATATGGCAGGAGGTGGGATGTGGACTCTACAGTTTAGAGAGAGACTACCTAATCAGCATTCTGAGGAGCTCCTTAGATTACTCGACCGACTGTCGGGGTACCTCCCAGTTGCATCCGGGACTAATGGTTGGCTCTGGCTGTCAGGACACTTTTCAGCTAGAGGGGTCGACAAACAATTGCTTCCTAGAGCCACAATTCCACACGACATTAGAGCACACACCATACACATTTGGCAATCACGCACACCTCTCAAAGTCAAGATCTTCTCATGGCTAATGAGACGGGGCAGGCTTCTCACCAGGGCACATAGGGCGCGATGGGCACTTCAGGCGGCGGACTGCACATGCGTACTTTGCGCCTCAGCGGAGGACATTGCTCATCTATTTTTCACCTGCCCCATTGCTAGAGAGGTGTGGCGGCACCTGGACTTCGCAGATATTGACACATCAGGAGTCAACAGTTTTTGGGGCTCTTTGCGAGGCCTTGGCACGCGGGGCAACCTAGGGCGGCAACAGGTATGGGCAGGAGCCATGGCCACTACATGGGTGATTTGGCTTCAATGCAACCGTATTGTTCGAGAGGGAAAGATGCTATATAGAAAATATTGTACATCACATAACTTTCTTAAAGAGTGGGGTTTTGGCTGACACTTGGCATGACTTTTGTTTTTTTGGGTCTTTTTGGCACTGCTCTCCATTTCATACATGTAAATTTCTCGCTTTTTACATCAATACAAATGAGTGACTACCAACTGGTGTAGTCGCCTTTCCCCTTTCAAAAAGAAAAATGTGACAAAAAAATTCCTTTTTAAGGGTAAAAGGATGAAAGGGTTAGCCATCCATTAATTTATATAGATTAAGCACAAAAAATGAATTTGAAGCAGCCTGAAGCTCAAATAAGCTTTTCGCTTTTGGTTTTTCCTTGTGTCAACCTGCTACCCTTTCAAGTTATAAATTTTGCTGCTCTGGATAGTGCAATTTTTTGCTAGCATGGCACCATACCATGGGGGTAGATGTCTCAGTTGGTGCATGGTGTATGTCAATTCATGCTGGACCAAATGCATCATGACAACCTCAGACACTACAAAACTCGTGGCACGGACTGGAGTTCTTCGTAAACTGCATTGAAGAAGAAAGTCCCTTCATATTGTGTAAGAACTATCACAACATGATTTGCCTCCAATGATAAGCATGTGATCAACTGATATTTCAAACCCTTTGTTTTCTTTTTCTTAGGTTTACTACATGATTTGGCACTTGGCAGGCAGCAAGGCATTGTGAGGGAGTTTTCTTGCTAACTACAGTCACAGTACACAAATAGCACATCATCACTCTTAATATCAGAAAAAAAAGGATGTGTTGCCCCTGAGCATGCAGCCCATGTGCAGTCCAATATTGGGTACCAATACCTTGCATTGAACTGATTGAATGTGTTAAATCATTTAGGGTTAAGGTATGAATACCCCGTATTGGGACTGCACATTCAGGGGCTGCATATTCCTACATTCTTATTTGAAAACGCCATTTTCCCTCTTCTTTTATTATCAGATACACTTTTCTTTGCAGCCACCAAATGCTAGCCCAGAATATCTAAGTAATGGATCACTGTCAGGTGCATAATAGGCCAGAGAAAAGACCTATAACTTCTAACCATGCCTAGGGGTGAACTGACCAGGCTTGAACTTTTGGTTTTGAATTGATTGCAGGCCTAGCTTCCTTTGTAAAGGACCAGGTCTCACCTCAATGTGGCTAGATTGAACATTTAGAAGGTCATGTGGCTCGACTAGTAACTACCTATCATCTCTTTAGGGCCACGCCACTTCATTGGTTATCTGTGATTACAAACAATAAGGTACCTTTTTTCTCCAACTATTGATCTGAGTATGAAAATTTATTGTATTACTGTCATTATAACACAATTAGTACCTCTCACGAAATATAAAGAGAAACATGTCTAAAGCAAACAACTTAAGAAAACGCCCAGTAGACAACAGAACTATGGTAGGAAACAGATGTTCAGAATATCAGAAAATATTCGAACATCAAGGCCAAATACTAAAAGCATTCATCATTGTGGTTATAATCAGAAAAGAATAAAAATGACACGTGAACATGGAATCTTAAGACGAATTAACAATATCTAGCATATAAAACTTCATAATCATTGAAACAAGGATGCAAGATAAGAAAGCTCCACTTTATGCATAGAAGAAAGATTTTTTTTATCAACTACTTCGTGGTCTCCTTTAAAGGATATGTGAAAATTGGAGTTCAACTCAGTTTCAAATTGTCAACTGACTGTTAGCGTCAAGTAGTGACAGAAGAAATAATTTCAACATTTTATGCTTCTTAAATAATCTACCTGAAAAAATCATGTACACTCATTAACATCCCCATATGGATCCTATTTAAAAAATCATTTTGTATTTATCAAAATAATTAACTGGAAACAAAATGGACATGGCATTCTTTATACAGAGGTCTTAAAGTTGATTTGGTATTTACCTCTTAAATGTTAAAATACCATATAGTTAAAAATAATCACAAGAACAGTACAAAGTATTAAACAAACAACATAGATGTAATCTTACACTTGCATGCATTGCAGAATCACCTGTATTGGGTTTGATATAACCTGGATCTTTGCTGCAATATAATAATACAGTGAATTTTGTTTGCATTAGTGAATTCAATTCCTAACTTGGTAACAAAATGAGTAATGATTTTGCTTGTATTCCATTGTATAACCAAAAAATAGTGACAGAACATGCTAAGAAGCTCTTTAGAGTTCAAACCAAACCATCTAATTAAATGAACATCACTATTTTGGAAACAAATATCAATGGTTACATATCTTAGAGCACATCCACCAAGCAATATGGATTTATCTTAGGTTGTCGAAAGGAGTAGAAGTTGCAAGAGTCCATTTGTCAACTCAAATACTTTTTTTTGAGAAAAAAATAGGTTGACTGTCAATTGTAACAATGGTTACGGATTGAAACCCGGAATGAGAAGGTCTCAAGCTTGAACCCAGAAGTATGTTGAGAGAGGTTTTAGCTTCCGTATCACACTGAAATAGTTAGAGACTTTAGTCTTTTAAATACCAGCTTCAACACTGAAAAAGATACTATTGCCTCTTTGATGTATAATATCCTGCTAGAAAATCCATTAGCAACCTGGCAAAGCTTGGAACATGGAGAACTCAACCCCAAGTTGAAAATATATCAGAGTTTCTTTTTTAAAATCGTTTAGCTGCCAGAAAGATCAAACTGTTGTTACCATATAAAGCAATCATATATACCCCTCATAAATAAAGTTACTACATATAAGAAAAGTACCAGCCAAAATGTAAAGTACTCGAGAAGTACAAAGTTCAAGCATTATCATGAGTTCCCTTAAAATATCATCATCGCCAATTCAATGGTCTTTATAGTGTAAGAAATTAACAAATCAACAGCATATACCTGCTGCATTTGTATAACATTATTAGTGAACCAAACGCAAGAGAAACACCAGTCCACGCCCAAAGTCCAACCACAGCAGTAACCTTTTGGAAATTAGGGGCTAGGACCAAGAAGACAAATTAGAAATAAGAGTTTGAAATTGAACTGCAGTAATAGTAAATTGCAGAAAACATCGCCCACCTAAAATAATTGAGTTTATGAATAGGATGACAAGAAAAACCATCCCTGCAAAAAGCAAAGGAGCATATCCAGCATTGCCAAGCATTCCAGCAAAACCTTTGTTGTGGCAGAGACCACCCTTTATCTTTGTGGCATTAGACTACATAAAGCGCAGCGGAAGCAAGCATAAGCAGTGACAACTTTTTCGAAGGAGATAAAATGGGTCTGAAATACATATATTGCATAAAAGACAACCTGAAGGCAGCAACAACCACATATTAATTCAAAAAACAACATACAAGCTCCAGTTCTCCCCAGGAATCCTAGAGCTCAAAGCAAAACTAGCAAATGATTTTTTTTAAAGGAGTATTTTAAAAAGCCATATTGACTGATCAATTACAAAATCACTCAAACCAAGAACAAAAGGTCAGCAATAAAACCTCTGTAGTCTGTAGTGCTAGGTTCTATCTAAAAGAATGCTATCCTAGTTCTTTTCATAATCTAAAGAATAAAGAACCATGTGAATTGAATCTTCAGATCATGATGTGTACAGATACATACAAGAATATGAGCTACATGCCGTTGACCTCTCTCAGCTGCAAGATGTGCAGGTGTAAATCCACTTTTATCCTTCACCAAAAGTTCTGCTTTATTGCCAACATGCACAAGCACAGTACAAGTCTCAACATTCCCGCTTAATGCAGCCCAGTGTAATGGTGTGCAGCCTGCACAATGAAGTTAGGGTATTGTTAATTCATTGACAGATGTTTAAACTGTGATGAACCATATACCATTTTTCAATTATGTGTGAGCATTGCTGAAGCAATATCTCAGTATTCACTAAACATGGATGTTGAGTATTCCTTTGGGGGTCGTTTGGTCGTCATTGGACTATCGCTGGATTAAAAGTTTGTAATCCACAATTTAGTCTCATCAACTTAATCCATCAAGAATATTTCTGGGTAGAGCAAGATTAAGTTAGTCTCTATTGTTTGCTCAAAAAGAAAAGTTAGTCTCTATTTTTTCCTTACTGCTACAATAATTGCTGTGGGGATCACTGGTGGAAATAAAAGTTGTTTGATTAAAAAGTGGGGAATAAGACCTTAATCCAGACCTTATTCCCCAACCAAAACGGGCCCTTGAGTATTTAGAAATGATGGCCCAATGCGATGTATAGCATCACTGTATCTTGAACTTTCAAATGCAAAACCTGGCGAATTTGAATGTCACTCTAACTATTTCAATAGTGTAACAAAGAAACTCATTCTAGTCTCCTGTTTGCATACTAGTACGCTTTTCAAGATTTAGAGCATAAACATCTTTCAATACAATATACCATGAATGTCAAAATCATATAACATTTCTCCAATGGATTTCCTGTTATATGTCTAACAAGTATGAAGAGTAAGGTTCTTTTTTTTCTGTTGAAAATAGGTTGATGAGGAATATGAACTCTCGGAAAGATATTTTCTGGGGGAGTAAATTATTTTCTTCTGCTTGATCGCACAACAAAAAGTTATGTTGAAATGTATTAATTAATTATATTTGTTATGTACATGAGAGTGTATGAGTGAATCTTTTCCGAAAATTGTCTACGCATTTTTTTAGAGAGCAAATGATGGTTGTCATGTCTACACAAAAAGAGTATTTTCCTTTTACCATGATTTACCTAGTTGATATAAATGGAAAACACAATCAAATAACACTTTAGTTGCAAGCAGTTATGGTTTTTTGGGTAAATTACATGTAGAGATCCTCAATTCTACAGTAGCATCTCTGTAGTCCCCTAACTTTTTTCTTTGCATTTATCGTCTCCAACTTTAGTCCTTATACCTTCATAGTCCCTATGACTGGCTATACCAAATTTTTATAGGCTCATTGCTATTCTCTTTCATCCACATCAATACCACGTCAGCTAGAAACTTTAAAATAGCAATATATATATATAATATATAATATAACAAAACTGAGAAACATATAAAATAAAAGGGTGGCACCTCCTCAGCAGGAACGGGGTTGCCACCGCCACCTTCCCCTCTCTCTGGTTGCAAAGGAGAGAGAAAAGGGTTGTGTTATACTGTATACATCTTATTAATATATTATATTATTTATATATAGCTTTTATATTATTTTATTGGATGTCTTTTCAAAAAAATATCATTTCGTTGGATGTCATTTTGCTTTCTACTTTTTAGCTTATGTGACATTGTACTAATATTTTAATAACGTGGATGAAAGAGAAGATCGATGAGTCAACGAACATCAACTGTAGCTGGTCATAGAGCCTACACATGTATAATGACAAAAGTTTGGAGATCAACGTATGTGAAAAAAGGTTAAGGGACTAGAGATTTAGAAGGGGTAAAAGAGGGGGGAATACACGTAATTTACCCTGACTTTTTATATGGCAGCTCTCACTGTCTGCATGTGGTGGAACTTCTCAAGTAAACTTATGAATTATGAGCATTATTGATCTATCCATATCTGCTTAAGATGTCACAAATAGTGATTTCAAATACATTTATTTGCACATTTGCACTATAAATAAGGTTCTCGGCCACTTGATGTGACTATTTGAAAGCTGCTTGCTGGATTCTCAGTAACATACAGAAAGATTAAGCATAATTGGGATATCTATAAAATGAATAACTCTTCAAGAAATGCATGTATCATATAGCCTTTGTTAACCATCCTTTTATTCCTCAAAAGAAAAAAAATGTATCATATAGCCTTTCACTAGTTTTTCCTTTCATGACAACAGAAAACATGCGAGAAACCTAATTAACAGCAAGTGATAACCCAGAATGTAAAAAGGAGAAATTGCAATATTTGTCAATTATTTGATTCCAAGTAATTCAACATGTAAATGAGAAGTAAATACTATAGAAAGAAACCTTTTCCATCCTGTCTCCCTTGGTGTGCATCTCTGAACAAAAGTAGCCTAACAGTATCTGTATGTCCCTTGTATGCAGCCCTGAAATTATCCATCAGATTAAATGTAGAGGAAAGTAGTGCAAGATTTCGATGAAGACATACATATGCATATGTCATTTTCTTCATAAAGGAAAGCATTTGTTTTTTGAGAGGGTATAAACGAAAGCATATTCTGACTAAAAAAGGCACACATAAGACACTACACTCTTTCTCTATAAAATAAAGGCTATTATTTGGGAAGCATAGGCATTTTGAATCAATTAGAGTGTCAGTACCAGGCACACCAAATACCAGGTACTTCTTTTACACAGAAGAGGATGCCTGTCAAAAGCCAGAACTGGTATTTGGGTACACCTTAAAAGAAAATCTGTAAAACTTCAATACAGTTATATAAAAGAAAATCTGTAAAACTTCAATACAGTTATGCACAAACTATATAGATAGTGTCATATTTACAGTTATCAAATTTAAACATTAAGAGATAAAGTATGTTATTGGTAAATGCTATAATCATCTTAAGCAGGATCCATATTATGTTAAAGCATTAGTATAGTGATTTTTATTTCATGTCCAATATTTTATTTCACGAAACCTTTAATATCTGATGCATACAAAATACATCTTTTATAATATATGTTAGCATACCTGTACCCTAGATTTTGAAGAAAACAATGTACCCCATACCTGTACTACTACTGGTAGTGTATCTATGCATAAGCAACATAAGTTAAACGTAGGGATCCTAGGTAAAAAGACCAAGGGTTCCACATGGACAAAATACGAAAGTGGTGCTTGACTTATAGGTAGCTAACTCCCCTTACCTTGCAAAACAAGTTCTGAAAAACCATGGGAGCCATGTGCCCAAAACGGACAATAGTTTTTGTTGGACCTTGACCTTACAAAAGTATCAGAGCTAACTTCACGTGCAAACAGGAACCATATAGGACCACTCACGTACTCAACAAGACCATTGAGCTCCCAAGGAAAGAAAAACTTTAAGGACCCAAAGTAAAAAGACCAAAGGGTTAGGCACATGGACAGAACATGGAAGTGGTACTAGCTTTATATGTAACCAACCCCCTTAAATTTTTTTTTTTTTGAGAAGGCAACCCCCTTAATTTTCAAGACACGTTTTACACCGTGTGTGCCAAGGGTCCAAAGCTGACAATATCTTGGTAGGCTGGGGGCGCTACAAATACACTGTTAAAATCAGCAAAAGAAAGAAACAACAGATAACTTTAGAGGAGAAATATATAAACTTCACATATTTTAAGAAAAAATTGCAATCCTCCAAAGTATTATATGGAAACAATAGGTGCAAGGATTGAACAAACCCAGCTCAAGATGTTTAGATGTAGTGCCGCAAGCTTTAGCATAAATTTCAACAATGTGGAACCAATCTTAGCCTCAAACATTGCCTTTAGTTGGGTGGGAAGTAAAAAGAGTGGTGGAGAGATATCCCCCATGAACATTGCAGTAAAAAAATTGAGCAGAAACGTAGAGAAGGAATAGAAAGAGGGCTACAAGGGACTAACAAAATTTGGCCTTATTGATGAAGAGACCACAGAATTTGTCAAAAATGTACAGGATCCCTTCTATGCCTAAAATCATCTAGATTTTATCCTGACACAAAACATTCTTTTTAGAGAGAGAGAGAGGAAAGGATGACTACAAATTATAATAGACATCCATTTGTACTTGTATTAAAGCAAAAGGAAATTTACAAGTGTATATGGGAGAACTGCGTGATGAGCTCCCCAAACAAAACAAAAGAAAACAATCCAAAACCCCACTCTCTAATCAAAGAGGATGCTTTATGTACAATATTCTTAATATAGCATCACCCCACCCCCCCAAACGTATGGTTGCACTGCAGCCAAACCACCCACATGGTGGCTAAGGAGGCTGCCCACGACTGCCACCAACCTGATCTATCATGAGTACCAAGTGCCTGCAGTGAGTCCTAGAAATTGTCCACCCCCGATGAGTCAATGTTTGTCAGTCCCGAGCGACATCATGTGTCCATGGCAATAGGAAAGTGAAGAAAAGGTGCTCCATATCCTCCTCTACCAGCCCACAAAGTGCACTCGAACAGTCTGTCTGTGGTACCCATTTGGTTCCATAAGTTCTGGAGAGAATCCTACCCCGTCTCAAAAGCCAAATGAAGATCTTTACCTTGAGCGGTATACGCAATCGTCATGTACGTAGACAATCCACTCTGATATTGTATGGAGTTGTCCCTCTTGGAAGCAGCTGTCTCTACACCCGTCTAACAAAGTAGTGGCTGGGCAAAAAAACCCGTTTGTTTGCGCTGGAGTTATCTAGATGATACCTTAGGATTCCATCAATAGGCTTAGTAGTCATTAAATGTTGATCTGACAACTCACCCCTGAACTGAGAGGTCCGCACACACCCTCTTGTTGCCCTTATGTTGACCAACAATGGTGAACTATTGTTGGGGCTGCCGACAACGATACAAGCTTGGCAGTATAAAGTGTGTCACCTGGCAGCCAATCATGATTCCATAACGAGAAACTCGTCCCGAAACCTAACGAACCTAAAATCTGCTGACTATTTTATGAGGAAATCTTTGACTGATGGGTGACACTTTGAAACAGTATAAAGGGAGAGAAAACTAAGAGAGAAAGGATAGAGTTGGATTTGGAGATAGGAGAGGAAGGAAATGGAGAAAGAAAAATTGGCAATTATGGATGTAATAATCAGCTAAATATGGTTGGAGGAGTAAGTGGAAGTATTATATTCCACGATGTTGCCCAATGATAATAAAATACCTGATTGAAATTCAGATCAAATAAATGAGAATATGCTGTTTCTCAATCAACTTAAATCCTGTTCCAAATTTGACCTAAGCTAATATGAGAATTTCTTTTTTTTTGGAGGAAGCTAGGATAATGAAGTTTGAACAACAATATTCAAAAACAAAGTTACCATCTTCAAGGATGATCTTGAGATCATAACTTACCAATGCAATGGACTCCTACCGTCGTTATCCGGGGCATCAAACTCTGCGCTATACTTTGTAATAATGTGATTGAGAAAAGATGTCTGTCCATATTGTGCTGCCACATGGACTGCCTGATTTCAAAAGTATACAGATGAAAATGGTGATATATCAATTGAATGGAAAAAAAATGGTTAACTTTTTTTAAAGAGAAAAAGGCATAACTGATGGGCCCAATTAGGCATAAATGATACAGAAGCTTTTGTAGAAATTTCTGTGACCGAAGAGTACATAAGATATTTAGCTAATTAGCCAGACATAAGAAAAATGAAAGATCCATTGGGCATGCAACCAAACAGAACAATCAAATCAAGTGTAACCAGTCTAGTATGAAACAGTGAACTAAAATTGATTTATAGAAAACATCAAGACAATTAATTTATGAACTAGTCATATCCTTAAGGGAGCATATTGCAGTAACTAGTATTAGTTGTGGTGTATTAACATATTTCAAAGTGATGCTCCTAAAGATGGATCCAGCATATCTAAGTAGATAGAAAGAGATGATATCATATAAATGGATGGAGAACAAACTAAACGATACAACCATACACCTCACTCTCACAACTCTTTAACATGACAATTAATTTGATATCAACTTTGAAGATCTCATCATGCATGTATGTTCAAACAAGAAATTCACTACATTATGGTTGACATAATCTATTGGTTTTAGAGCACCACATTTCAAAGTGTGAGGAGAAAATATTGATCATAGTTCAACCACAAACTTCAACTCCCAATAAACAACTATATATCTAAGGCCCCACAAGCTGACACCTACAAGCCCAAAATCACACCAGTTCCGAAAGCATCAGGATACTCGCTAAACAAGAATGAACGGATATGAAGCATATGACACTTGGTTGCAAGCTTTTGGAAAGCAACAAACTTCAAGCTGATAATGGACTGCACACAGACTACAACCTGATTTGGCAACTTAAAATACTGGTTTGTATTAAAATATTTGCTTGACTTTTGAGATGGTTAAGACTTCCAACCAGGAAATATAGATTGCATTGGGCAAGGGACGTGTGCATTTCATGTGTCTTCTGCGAGGCCCCTGAGGAGGACATCAATCACTTGTTCTTGACATGCATGGTGGCAAGAGAGGTGTGGTAGCAAGCTAGATGTTTGTGGATTGATGTTCGATCACCGACAGATTTTGGAAGTTTTTCATATCCGGAAGACGGGAGCTACAAAAGGAATGTCTATGTTCCATGGCAATCTCGAGCTGTTCCTTTTGCATTTTTTGGTCAATCTAGATGCATATTCCGGGTAGAGAGGTGATATATTAAAAAAATTGTAAATTTGGTAAACGGCTTGGTGAGGATTGGGCGAACATCCAAATTGTTGTACTCCGAATGTAGCCAACACAACCTTTACTATTTCAATAATATAGATGGGCACTCAAGGTAATCATCCTTTACTATTACAAAAATATGACACTTGGTTGAAAGTGAGAAGCTTGGGACATTTCTTTTTCACCCGACTGCAAGCATAAACTCTTATGGCTGTGCTGTTAACCGTAAACCAACAGAATCAAGTTAACCTGCTCATTCTGTTCAAATGTGTAATATTCGTAATCAGATTACATTGCATAAATATCTCTGGAAACTGATAGTAGTGAGAGTTAAGATAGAAACTGAAGAATTGACTCAAATTGGTCAACAAAGCAGCCAGGTTCCTTGGTCCGAAGATCAATTAGATCAGGTCAGATAGGCATCAGATGTTTTGTTATGGAAATGCTAACAAAAACATGAATAAGAAAGTTAGGACTGACTGAGAAATGAGAATAACATGGATCTAACCATTTTGAAAAAGCTATATGAGATAACATGCCCAGCGTATGATTCCTTGATCAAATAGTAGCCATTGGAGGGTCAAAATCTGCTGAATAAACTGCAATAATCTGTGCAAGTCTTTTCAGCATGCCAATCCCAATTTGAATTACAAATATAGCATAAGCGAGTTCTTTTGAATTTTAATGTTGTGCATTTGTTGTTGCTACAACAGTATACCAAATCTTGCTTGCATCTAAGAATGAATTGTTTGCCTTATTCTGTTATTAAATGTTGATGACAATAAATTTTGTCGATATCCAACCATCATTGAATAAGAAGCTTGGTAACAAAATAAGATATCAAAAGCAATCTACATATCAGTATATCAACTATGCATCCTTAGTGATAAATGAGTATCGTAAACTCTAAATTCTTCACGTACTGATGGTTTAAGTTTACCCAATTAGCTCATACTTAAATCTCTATACCAGAATCTCCAAAGTACACCTCCTATTTTGATATCCAACCCACCAAATAGTTTCAATTTTTTTTTTTTTTTGCTGAGCTCAAACAAACCACATAATGATACCATTCATGCTACAAAATACAATCATACTATCTGTTCAAATGCCACTTTGATAAACAAGAAATCCTTTTTTTTTATAAGATAAACAAGAAATCCTGTCAAAAAAAAAATATAATGTAATAGATTCATGAAATAATTTGTTTGAACAACTTGCCAAAGAAACTCAAAGCAGCAATACATGTAGCTATTGAAGTTTAATATTGCTTTTATTTTTCAGCATAGCAGTCCCTAATCTTTATTCCTTGATAAACATTAATACAAATAAACAACAAATCATATCAGACGAATATATACTACAGTATACAGTTCCACATCCAAAAATGCAAACATAATAACCGCTACGTATGAAGCCCTTGGGAAATAAATATGAAACAGGAATTGGACAAATATATCATAATTCACTGCACACAAAGCAAAAATACACAACTATGACCATATAGAGAAGTCCAGCTAACATATATATTTGAAAAGGTAGTATTACCCGATAGCCATCAATGTCGGCTGCCTCCACGCGCGCCCCACTCTGCACCAACACATCCGCTACTGTGATAGAACCTTTAACCGCCGCCCAGTGCAGCGCCGTCTGCTGCCTATGGTCCGCAGCGTTCACATCTCCGCCATGCTTCAGAAGAAGACGAACCAAGAACCAAGCGAGTAAATCCCACAAAGCTCAGCAGAAAAATCCAAAAGCACCCCAAAAGGATGGAAGCTTCGGCGGTACCTCAATTATGTACTGGACGACGTCCGGGAAGTTGTTCAGGGCGGCCCATTGGATCGGGTAGTAGCCGTTCCCGTCGGGCTTCGAGACCGGCAACCCATCCCTCTCGACGAAGCCCCGGAGCCTCTCCAGGTCGCCGTAGACGGACGCCGAGAAGACGTCCTTCACCGCAGCACCGAGGCCTGAGCTCCCGTCGCCGTTCCTCCGGCGCTGGGGATCGGAGGCGACCTCGATCTCCGACATGGAGGAGCAAAAGGGGGAGGAAGTTCTCGGTTAGGGCTTCGAAGACGGCAAGCGTCGGCAGCAGCGGTGTGGTGCGGTTGCGGGCCGGCGATTCCAAAATTATTCAAAAAAAAAAGAAAAAAAAAGGAAAAAATATTGGAACTTGCAGGCCGAAACGGTTCCTTTTTCCTTAGTTTGCTATTTTAAGGTCGTTGTGGTGCTCCGCTGGGGTAGTTTAATGCGAGTCTGGATGGCAATTATAATTGGCTGTTGGATCCTCAGTTGCTTATGTCATGTTTGAAAGGTTCATGTTAAGTAGCCTGTTGCAGGTACAACGTGTAGAGACCTTCTGGAATGGCTGGCAGCTGTGAGCTGTCTGTTGGCAATGAGGGCGAGATGGAATATATTGGAGTAAAAGAAGATTAGGTAGAACCTTCCAAATAAGAAACAGCCTTCACCTTTTTTTTCTCAAACTTGGAATTAAAATGGTGAAAATATAATGTATTTTTTTCAATAAAGTTTGATATTTTTAGAAAAAATATAACAGTAACATAAATATTATAATTTACTAATTTAGAACATCATGATTTGTTAAAGTTAAAAATAATCTAGTTTATTCTCAATTTGAAAAATAGATATTTTCTCATGTCGGATCGAAACATTTTTTTCATAAACCCCTAGCAAAAAAGATAATTAAGTTCATTTCTATTTTATTAGATGATGAAAATAAAAATATTTTTATCCGAGAATAAATATGGTAAATTCCGGTTGATATTTTCGTTAAATGTTGAAAATTTTTATATAAGAAAATGCTCTGCAAGACATCAAACTAGCGTTTGTAGTCCAACGGTTAGGATAATTGCCTTCCAAGCAATAGACCCGGGTTCGACTCCCGGCAAACGCAGTTTTTTTGTACTTGTGACTCACCGGTCAGATGTGTTCCTATTAATTTGTTATGGATGGAGTAGCTTGTCTAATGCCTATCTTTTAACACTTTTTTGTAATTTTTTTAGTATAGTTAACTATAAATCATAATCCTTTTGCTTGCTTGCTTGCTTGAAAATTTTAAATATATAGTCAGAGACAAGGATAAACTTAAGAAGATATTGGGAGTCCTGTTGGATCGTTTTGTGATTAATAATTGTCGTCCTCAATAAACAATCAGACTTCAGGTACAAGAATGGACAACTTCAACTTTTTGCATCTCAGAAACACCGTCAATATCCATATCATCAGTATTAGAGTTAATCCCGCCTCAAATATTTTCTCACTGACTGAGCGGGTAGTAAGTTTACCTATTTTAAATTTTTGTTCTGCTCTACTTAATTGATAAACAAGTTAAGACTTAAATTTAAAATTTCAGATGTGTATCTAATTTATGTTAGGTATAACTTGTTGCCTTTATAAGGTTACCATGTATTGGTTATACTATTAATACAACTAAGGTGTATATGAATTATCTTTTCTTATTTTAAATCTTCAAAATATGATTGCTTAATTAATAAATATATCTTATTAAGTTATTACGATATGCCAAAATTTTATTAACAAATTGTGTCAAACTTACTTTTTTAATAGACTCACAATCAACTCGTTTATTAATATTTTTAAATATGTTTGACATATTCAAATGGCATACGACTCGAGGTGAAACCAAATTAGTGAAACCTATGATGAGCAGGCTCTAACTCATTATCAGTGTGCTTAGTTGCATCGTGTGGGTTGGAAGCTCGATAGTGCTTCTTGGATATTGAGTGATAATAAAAAAATACTTGATCAATTTAAATTTTAAATTAATGTGACTCGTGTCTACTCCTATGTCAACTCCTACTCGAACGACATACTAAGTAGTTGGCTCCTATCAAGACAACGTGCAGCAAAGCAATACTCAGTTTTTATGGGATCTGCACAAAATATTAATGTTGAGCAAATTCAGCAAAACTGTAACACCCAAGTAGAGTATGATTAGGATTAGGAAAAAAATTAGTGTCAAAGTTCAAAAGGATAAAAAGATAAGATAAAATAAAGTATGATTAGGATCAGGAAAAGAATTAGATTCAAAGTTAAATTAGTCTCCTAATCTTTTAATATTCTTATTCCCACTCAAATTAATTTTCAGAATCAAAATTAGGATAAGAAGAGATTAAATAAACTTATTATCCTAATAATTTAATATTCCTAATGATATCCAAACTAGTTTTAAAGGATTTCTAATTATAAGGGAAGTAGGAGGGATTAAATTAATTTTGACTAGGATTATATTTAGGTAACCTCTATATAAGGAGGGTTAGAGGGGGAGGACCTCATAATTCTCTCTCAAGCTCAAACAATCATCTCTCTCTCTCTCTCTCTCTCTCTCTCTCTCTCTCTCTTAGTGGACTAAAGAGAGGACGAGGTCATACATGCAAGGGTAAGGAAAATAAATTGAAGAAGGAAGAAGAGTAAATAATTAAGGTATGTAACTGGGAGGATCAACCTTAGAGATTATCATATGTATATGACATAATAATTTCATACCTATATTATAATTGTTGATGGATGGAAAAGAGATTGTTAAATGAGTTTCTATGGTGTTTATCTTAATTATATTATTGATTGATGCATGAAGTATGAAACCTAAATTTCTATAATGATATGATTAAAAGATTATATTGCATGTGATTGAATTGAACCATGAGTGGATGATTAGGTTCCCGATGAATTGACCCCTTGTCGTGGGGGAATTGAGTTCCTTTAGGGGCAACTGTCCTTACTGGTTTAATTGAGTTCCTTGAGACACAATAATCAATTCTTCGTGAAGTATTATTGACTTCTCTTGGTTCAATTGTTAAATGGGTTCTTTGAGAAACAACAATCAAATCTTAGTGAAATATTGTTGATTTTTCTTGGTTCAATCGTTACTATCGATTAACAGTTATCTTAAGGCCTAGCTAGCCTTAATGGCACTGGGACAAAAGCCAAATCTCCTTCATAATTGTTAAAGGTTCACAATTGATTGTTATAATTTAATAAAGATTGATTAAAAGAATAAAATATCCTAAGTAAAAAATTGAATTGAGCTTGAACCTTTTGAACAAAGAATAATGGGTTTTGCTCTATAGCATTGCAATTGAGGTTCATGCAATTGATTTTGATATTGATAAATAATTAGTAAAGTTATTGTTATTGTACCTAAGGAGATAAGATAATGAAGAGGTAAATCAAAGGAAAAACAAATTTATTGTTCAAAGATTGTCTTTATATATGTTTCTTCCTATTGCATTTCCTTGACATATAGGACTTTATAGCTCATGAGATATTATTTCCCCTATTTTTGATCATGCAAGTGAGGAATGTAATGATGGATAGATGATGACACTAGTGGCAGAAAGGTTCATGATATAACAGCTTGCACATATAGGAGTCTAGCTCCAATCAATTTAGCCTTGCACATGATAGGAGTCTAGCTTGAGTCAAACTGGTCTTATAGAGTTTAATTAGTTTTATTTTTTCTTTTATGAAACATGTAAAAGAATATTTTATTTTGCTAGACTTATTTTATAGAGTTTTTATTTTAAAGTTATTGCTTCGGCATATTGATGATCAGTCTTTTGGCCAAAGTCAAGTCAAAGTAGTATCGTCGGAACGTCTCAAGTCTATATTCTGCCACGTGATGGGGTGTGAATTTGGGAGCGTTACAGTAAGATATCAGAGCCTAACGAGGTCTCTCTAAATGTAGAGTCCATGTGCAAGCATCACGAACACTCATAGTGCCACAAAAAAAAAATATAGGTAAAGTCCTAAGGAGATTATCGATAGGGAAGTTATTGTTTAATGTTTCCTTATTGTAAATGCAGATGATTCCCAAGAGTGTTGCTAACGGAAGATGGTAAGGCCAACCAAGATTATGTACTTGAACATGAATTAAAGATAGATAGATGGTAGTGCTGAATTCGAAAACGAATTCATTTTTAAGGAGGTTATTATGTAACACCCAACAAATTTTAATTTATTAAAATTTAATATTAAAAGGATAAAAAGAGGAAAAGATAAAGAGTATGATTAGGATTAGGAAAAGAATTAGTGTCAAAGTCCAAAAGGATAAAAAGATAAGATAAAGTAAAGTATGATTAGGATTAGGAAAAGAATTAGATTCGAAGTCAAATTAGTCTCGTGATCTTTTAATATTCCTATTCCCACCCAAATTAATTTTAAGAATCAAAATTAGGATAAAAGATTAAGTTAACTTATTATCCTAATAATTTAATATTCCTAATGCTATCCAAACTAGTTTTAAAGAACTCCTAATTATAAGGGAAGTAGGAGGGATTAAATTAATTTTGGCTAGGATTATGTCTAGTTAATCCCTATATAAGGAGGGTTTCTCTCTCTCTCTCTCTCTCTCTCTCTCTCTCTCTCTCTCTCTCTCTCTCTCTCTTCAAGAANTCTCTCTCTCTCTCTCTCTCTCTCTCTCTCTCAGTGGACTAAAGAGAGGATGAGATCATACACGCGAGGGTAAGGAACACAAATTGAAGAAGGAAGAAGGGTAAATAATTAAGGTATGTAACTAGGAGGATCAACCTTAGGGATTATCATATGTATATGATATAATAATTTCATACCTATATTATAATTGTTGATGGATGGAAAAGAGATTGTTAAATGAGTTTCTATGGTGTTTATCTTAATTATTTTATTAATTGACGCATTAAGTATGAAACCTAAATTTCTATAATGATATGATTAAAAGATGATATTGCATGTGATTGAATTGAGCCACAAATGGAAGATTTGGTTCCCGTTGAATTGGCCCCTTGCCTGTGGGGGAATTGGGTTCCTTTAGGAGCAACTGTCCCTACTGGTTCAATTGGGTTCCTTGAGAAACAAGAATCAATTCTTCGTGAAGTATTGTTGACTTCTCTTGATTCAATTGTTAAATGGGTTCCTTGAGGAACAACAATCAATTCTTAGTGAAGTATTATTAGTTTTTCTTGGTTCAATTGTTACTATCAATTAACTGTTATCTTCCGACCTAGCTAGCTTTAATGGCACCGGGACAAAAGCCAAATCTCCTTCATGATTGTTAAAGTTTCATAATTAATTGTTAAAATTGAAAAAAAGTTGATCAAAAGAATAAAGAATCCTAAGTAAAAGATTGAATTGAGCTTGAACCTATTGAACAAAGAATAATGAATTTTGCTCTACAACATTGCAATTGAGGTTCATGCAATTGACAAATAATTGATAATGTTATTGTTATTGTACCTAAGGAGATAAGGTAATGAAAAGGTAAAGTAAAGGAAAAATAAATTTATTGTTCAAAGATTGCCTTTATATATGTTTCTTCCTATTGCATTTCCTTTACAGATTAGGCTTTATAGCTCATGGGATATTGTTTCCCATGCTTTTTATCCTACAGGCAAAGAAGGTAATGAAGGATAGATGATGACACTAGTGGCACAAAGGTTCGTGATATAGCAACTTGCACATGATAGGAGTCTAGCTTGAGTCAAGCTGGTCTTATAGAGTTTAATTAGTTTTATCTTTTATTTTAGAAACATGTAAAAGGATATTTTATTTGGCTAGACTTATTTTATAGAGTTTTTATTTTAAAGTTATTACTTTCGTATATTGTTGGTCAGTCTTTTGGCCAAAGTCAAGTCAAAGTAGTATCGTCGTAGCGTCTCTAAGTCTATATTCTGCCACGTGGCAGGGTGTGAATTTGGGGGCGTTACAAAAAACTTTTTGAGGATGTATTAAGATCACTCAAGATATTACAAGAAAAGATAGCAAGTCACGAATAGATTGACAAATAAATTGAAATATATATCTCTTCATTTCGATAGTTCATGCTTAAAAAATTTAATTATATAGGTAAGCCACATTAACTAAATTTTCTACATATGATCTTACGAGGGAGAGAAACATCTATTTTGACATCAAATTAATCAATATGATATTACTAGTTGAAATAACGTAGAGTACTAACTTTTTGTTAGAAATGGACTTCAAAATTTTGGTCAATGCAATTAAATAGTGATTAGGTAATTATTTTGTTTTATCTTATGATTTCATGATGGATCAAGTACAATCAATCAAATATATGGCCATGTAATGCTTGCAACATAAGTTTAGTTGTACTAAACTTGTCAAGTAACCTAGTGACTTTATTGTCTTTACTAATATTACAGGGTATCCCTAATTTGCAAAAAGGATCAAGATAGGAAGTATTAGACATGTTGAAGAAAGGAATGAAATTATTATTATTATTATTATTATTATTATTATTATTATTATTATTATTATTATTATTATTATTATTATTATTATTATTATTAAGAAATAACAAAAAGAGAAAAAATTATTGCACTAAGCTAATCAAAATTATAATGTAGTGTGTTCCTCCAGGATTGCCAAGTTTAGCAAACAAAATATCACTCTGGTTTAGTTTCTTGTGGCTGGCACCATC
>LTAE01003286.1:0-30197 GCA_001647135.1 Pontederia paniculata
TTGGAGATAGCAGATGGAGACTCATCATCCAATCCTTATTGGCGTCGATTCAACTCGGCGCTGAGTTGGCGCGGGGTTGCAGGGGGCAGCGCCCCCCTGCCCGGAAGGCCGGGAGTTCAAGGGCGGAGCCCCCGAAAATTTTTTTCTAGGGGTATATATGTAATTTCATTATTTTGTGGGCGGTTGCCCTAGCTCCATCATATATATGTTATCTTTGGAGCGGTTATGTACTCTGGTGGTTTTGAACATTAACATAGTGAAAAACTCTCTGCGACGGCCGTGGACGTAGGAGATCCATCTCCGAACCACATAAAATCTGTGTGTTTTTTTTAGTTTCTTGCGATCTTTCTATTCTTGTTCTTCGTGTTTCCCAACAAGAGGCAATTTAGACATTCTAATTTTATCAAACTACTTTTAAAAATAGTTCGAAGAACATAAATAAAAAATATTATTATATTTAAAATATGAAAAAAATGAAAGTACTCCCTACTTAACTTCATATCGCGTATATTTAGTTCTATACACTTAGTGTAAGTTGATTCAAATACTTATTTGGATGACTTTAAAGATGTTACTCATGCATAAACCTTACTTGATTTTGACTCCTTTGTCATAATTAATTTGTATATTTGTGCGAAAAAGAGAATAACTTATTTAATTTTATATTGCGAAAGATATAATTATAAATTAGGACTAAGATTAACAAGCTTGACAAGAAATTCCTTAGCAAAGCGGTGAATTCATGCAAGATTAACTAATGAACATTTCATGCATGATAAATTTATTTATTTAAATTTTTAGGTTCCATGAAACTATCAAATTTAAATAGAACATCACTTTAATTTCTTTGGTAATTCTAAAGAGGTGCATTATAACAAAATTAATTTATAAAAAATAATATCATTCAATTTTATCTTTTTACTTTTTTTGTTATTTATGAATGACTGATAATTTAGATTTCAAATATTTCATTCGTACTCACTTTTTTTTTCCTTTTCTATATATAATAGTATACCGTTAAAGTTTGAAATGACTTTTGAAAGTATTTTATATTATTAGTACTTATCAAATGTATATTATATATAAAATAATTTATTTTAGTGATGAATTAAACTATGGATTAATAAAACTAAAAATGGTTACCGACAATGCAAGCTGAGAAAAATAAAACAATGATATACATATAGTTTCAGACCTAGTAAGACTAGAGAGTTAGGAATGTCAATTTATGTACGTAAGACTAGAGAGTTAGGAATGTCAATTTATCTAAGTCTTGCAACTTCGGAATGTCAATTCATCCTTCAGCGTCAAATTATAGATTTAGGACTGTCGATTCAACAAAATCTTTGATAGGTTGTTATGGATGATATATATCAAGATATTACGATAGCACTTTATTATGAAAATTGTACGAGAGAAAAAAAATTATAAAAATATGAAGATCTAACGAAGTTCATCACTAATTAGGTTAGGCTTTTAAGTGAAAATATATATATTTATTTAGAGTTGGAAAATTATAAAACATAATATCTTTCGAGCTTTCATAAGAAGAGTTATCAGAGATCCTAAAAGTTCTCTCTCGAGTTCTATGTGGACCGCACAAGCCGTCCCACAAGAAATTTCTTGCTGATAGTGATAATAACAAATAAAATTAGAGATAAGATATAATTAAAGTATGTCTCTTCCTTATTTATAGTCTATTGAATCATAAATGTCTATGTCAAGTGAGAATTTTCAAATTTTAAAGACAAATAAAATTTTAATTAAATAAAAAATAAAGTGCTAAACAAATAAGTTACAAATTCTTATTTCAAATCTAAGCTCATTTTAAAAATTATAATCAAATTCTAACACTAGATGCAGTCAATTTAATATTTCTATAAAAAAATGGTTACACAAGAAAAGATAATACCTTAGATGACTTATTTCTTTATCTTTAAGTTACTCAGTCTTCAACTTGACCATGTTAACGTTAATAATTTATATATATATAATATATATATATATATATATATGGAAAAAATGGAGGTGCTCCCTACTTAAGTAGATATATACATTGAACCATATATATATATATATGATCAATCCATGTCTTCTAAAATCAGATAAGTTAACATGAAATATCAGTAAATTTGAGATATTCTAATTTCAGATATCGATAAATATTAGAATAAGAGAAAAAAGCGAAATGTACAATTATAATAAATGCAGGTTGGTGTACAATTATAACAAATTACAAAGTTAAGCTTATACGTGAACATTTTATAAAACTAAAATAGGTTCGTAACTATATTATACTTATTATGAGCTACATTTTGTATTCCCCTAAAATATTATTTACTACTTAGGATTCATGTGGGCTACATAAAGTTGTCAGCCCAAGGATTATGTGAAACAAGTAAATTTAGACTTTCCCCTCGAGTTCCCTATTTATTTTATTGTTCAATGCATGTGCAATTTTAGCTTTTTTGCTATCACCACCTTTGCAAAGATCAACATGAGTTGTTGTGAGTCGTGACAGCTGAACTTCTCGAGGACAAATGGCACAATATCTTAATAATTCTTTTTGTGTTAGTTTTTCATATTTGAATTTTACTAAACTTTAACTTTCAACAAAAAACACACACTAAATTTTTAACTAATTTAATATAAGGCAAGCGGATTTCCAAATATTTTATGATATTTAGAATCTAAATTATTATTATTTTATTATTAACGTTGATATTTTTTTGAAAAAAAATTCAGTTTGAATAACAAAGTAATAAATATTAATAACACTTTGTTATTTAACTAGAACGACAAAGATTAACTTCTCTTGCGAAAACATTTTTGATATTTCAATTCAATACTACTAGTATCAATTATTTAGTCGTGTGTATTGATATATTAATAAAAAATAATGCTTTTAAAATTGTTTAAGTTTTTGGATAACTTATGCTTACATCTTTTAGACAATTATATCAAATTTAGAGCCCACGTGTAAAACTAATGACAATGTGGCACAAGCTTTAAAGATTGAGTCGTCGTTTAGCATAAGATATATAATTTATCTAGATTATTAGTTATTTTACTTGAAATTATCATGACCCGACGTATTATCATATTAAATTATAATTTTATTAGATGTATCTCAAATTACAAGTAACAGTCAATCTCTCTTTTGCATCACGTCAGTGTTGAGAGCTTAATTATTTTTTTATTATTGTCTAATATTCGAGAAGCATCTAGTGTCCAACCTCTATGACACTAATGATTATATGCATAGATCACAAGTTAAAATTTTGATATACCAATGAGAACCTTGCGAGAGAATATCAAACTCAAAATATACTTAAGGTATCTACAACTTCATCCCAACCTTCGTGACTTAATCATTTTTGTTACCCTCCTTTTATCACGAGGCATCTTCTCACTTTCAACGCAATGTGTGGCGCCCTATACGTGCTCGTTTGAGGCGCACAACAATATTGTCCATTAACTTGCTAAATGGAATCTTGAATTAAAAGTATAGGTAATCTCTCACCCTATATCACCATTTTGAAGGTAGAGTGATGACGTGTGGTGTGAAGACTGCCATAATAGATGCATTCCAACTGCACCATATTTACAACAATCTCACTAAATGACTTACATTGAAATTAAGATAACTTGTGCATGCCTTACGGTGTCTCGAGACATTCTCCCCAACTCAAACCAACGACATTATGGGCGTTACAACTTCAAAATCTTCGATCTTATACTTAAGTCGTTAGAGTGTTCCAATAGACTCCCAGTTAACTTGTCTCACGTTCAGTCTTCCTCTCCATCGAACAAAATACTTTTTCTAATGTTTTGGACCACTAATAACAAGAACTTTTTCGACTCCTTCGGTGAACTATGCTAGGGATATGTAGTGTCTTCTACAAAAGGCTCAAGAAAACTAAGATGATATGTTGGTGCAGTTAGGGGGAAGTTTGGACTTATACACCACTTTCCTAACCTTCTTCAAGATCTCGAAGGGTCCTAATAACATTTCATAAGGCCATTTCGCAAGTCCTTGAAGCAATATTTTAGTGGCTTACCTTCTCGCTTGAACTTGTCAACTTTTTGTCGTAGTGTCCCTTGCCCTTGTCACCACTTAGAGGATTTGACTTTCCCCGCTTTGCAACCTTGACTTCTTTCCCCCCGTCATTTTTGTAACATCCTCACCTATCAAGATATTATTCACTTTGAGTCTTGGCTTGCATGATTTTAAAACACATATTTACAAGTCCAAGGCATGCCTACAATATATATCCAACATCTTTTTTGTGACTTGTTCACATAAGGTCAAGCCCTCCTTAAGGTACCCAAGGCACTCATTGAGTGATCTCCCACCATGGCATAGAAGCTCACACGAAGCAACTCTAATATCAACTGTAAGTGACATAACATCTTGATCCACGAAGATATTGTTCGCTTTGAATTCTGACCCGAACGAATTTGAAATGTGTCTTGACTTTTCCAAGGTATGTCCACATATATACCTAATATCTCTCCCGTGATTTGTCCATATGGGACTAATCCAAGCCTGCCTTTCGCATAAATGCTAGGTATATTTGTGGACATGTCGTGACGTATTTTAAAATCGTGTGAGTCAAAACCCAAAGCGAATAATATCTTGATAAATTATGATATTACGATTGTGCTTGCTAGAGGACTTTGGTGGCATAGAGCTTGTTTTTTAGTACTCCATGAGCAACAACCAATAAGTGGAGGTTGGTGCACTCTCATAGCTCCAATCTCACCAGGGCCCAAGGCTTCAAATTCTTGATGAAGATGACGAGCAACATCTCTTCATCCACTTTAGGATTTTGAAGATGGAGCTTCGTGAATTCTTTCGCCTCTCAACATAGCCCTTTTAGGGAAATCTTGGCATCTAATGCAGACTTGGCGGGGTAGAAGGAATCCTAGAATTCATCGCCACCACAAGTTAGCCACATCTTAAAAGTAGAAAGACGTGATCTTCACCATCATCACTTTCGATGACACCTCCAAGACATTCAGGTACTTTTGAACATTTCATAAGAAGTTATTGATTTTCTTCGTGGACCTCTCATCTTTGTAGGATTTTGACTTAGGAACTTCAACCACATTTTGTCTACGACATTGACCACTTGATCGCATTTCATCTCCTCATGGAAAGTATTAAGGTCTTTTTACGTGATGTCTCGTACGACATGAACCATACTAGACATAAAATCTCTTAGGTCCATCACCGCCACTTCCATCATTTTCGAGTCTTGCATTAAGCGCCACAATCTCGACCTACACAATCGCGATATCCACCATCATGGACAATACTCGCTCATCTATCGCGAATCGTTATAGCATTTCACTCATGTTCAGTTGGAGCTGATCAAGACAAACTTCGAAGGATGACATGACATCCTTCGACTTGAAGATACTCGTCTTGATCCGGGCATGGCTCGTCTTGATCAACCTTAGTCCATGCGAGACTTATTTGAACGCCGGCACTATTTTGCATTTAGATGACAATTATATTCAATTCTTAAATCGTTCACGGCTATGATATCAATTTGTCACATAGCTTATTTTCACTTTTGACGCAAAGTGCACCATTTAGATGTATGCGTGAGAAGCTCTTTCAAATTTTATTCATAGCGAAATTTTAATCATTTTAGTGCGATATATCAAATGACCAAGGTATTTTGATTATTTTATACCTGAGGATAGTCGATCCAGTAATTTGTTACAAGAAATTCCGGGTCATGCTCCCTGCTACAGTGCTACTATATTACCATCTTGGAATAATGTGGTGATACTCGTCGGTCGGCCCGCTGGAAGGCTTCTCGCGTCAGGGTGCCGCCCTCTTTTGCCAAGATACTACCTTCTAACAGCCACTTTGTTTTTTCTTTCTTACTTGCTTGACTCGAGTCAAACTGTCCAAATTCTGCGTCACCGAGAAGAAAAATGAAGAAGGAATAGAAGAGATCTCCATCAGTTCTTCGATTTGTGAGCAGAGTAGAGAACGAGATCATTCACATTTCACGGATTCGTCTCCTCCGATCGCCGCGTCTTTCTTTCCCCTTCTGGAACTGGAGATTGCACTGAATTCAAGAGTCATGGCGTGACGGCGGTGGTGCTTGCGTGTCATCAATTGACAGGCGGCGGCGGCGGCGGCGGCGACGGCGCAAGGGCAAAGGAGGGAGGGAGGGAGGGAGGGAAGGAGGGGGTAAGAAGAAAAGATGAAGCGGAAGAGTCCGAGCCGGCGGTGGAGGCCGAAGATGGTCGCCGCGTTCTTCCTCGCCTTCTGCTTCGCGAGCTTTGTCGTCCTGCAGAGACACTACGCCACTGTCATCTCTCTCCCAACACGGCCATCGCCCTCTCCTCCGCCGCCGCCGCCTCCTCCTCCTCCCCCCGTTCGCCATCCCAAGATCGCCTTCCTTTTCATAGCTCGAAACCGCATTCCCCTGGAGACCATCTGGGATGTCTTCTTCCAGGTTTCTCATCTCAAATCTTGTTCCTTTTTTTTCTTAATTCTTTTGTGGCTTTCTCTCAAACACCTTTCTTTCGGTCGTCATCTTCTTCGGACACGCGTACGCATGTGCAGGCAGAGAAGGAAGGGCGGTTCTCGATCTTTGTTCACTCGCGCCCGGGCTTCCTTTTGAACGAGGCAACGACGAGATCGCCTTACTTTTACGGCCGTCAGGTCAACGACAGCATACAGGTCCTCTATCTGCTGCTAGAAAACTGAATCCTTGTTGTTTAATCTCGCGAAGGAAGGATTGATTTGTGTGCCCATCCGATCAGGTAGACTGGGGAGAATCCAGTATGATACAGGCGGAGCGCATCCTCCTCACGCATGCGCTCAAAGATCCTCTCAACCATCGATTTCTTTTTCTTTCGGACAGGTATATATCCTCTCCTGAAAATTGTGGTGCCTTCTTCTCAATTCTTATGTGGAAAATTTACTCATCTTTTGGTCATCATGTGTTTGCTTGTGAACTTGGCATTTACTCATGTAACTAATCGAAGAAACTTGTGTCTCTGTGTCAGCTGCATACCATTGTACAATTTCAATTACACTTATGAGTACATAATGTCTACATCAACTAGCTTCGTTGACAGGTAATGATATCTAGTTAGTATTTGCTAATTCAGGATGAATTGTAGGCTGCTTCAGTTTACTTTGTGATTATGCACATCCACAAATTTTCATATGTCGACCAATTGTCATATTGTCATGGCTAAGGTCGGAGCGGTACATAAACATGATCAAACCTGTATCCAGCATTGTTTGCTGTTTTTCTCCACATCTCCAGGATTTCAGTACTCTTCATGTTATTTTTGCCTGTGTCGGTTATCAACTCTTTCATGTGAACATGTTTGTTCATGTGAAAGGTCTAGGGATGACTTTTTTGCAACTCAGAATAGACTATAAAAGAGATAAGCCAACTAGCATGTTGTCTTAACCAGTGACAACATTATGAAGACCATTGGATTAACTAAATAAAATGGTAGTGATTGTGGTTTATTCGATCATGTTTTCTTTTTTCATTTTATCTATATTCTGAGAAATGTTGTTTAATGGCTGTGTGTTGTCGTTTCCTTGTGCCCCTCACGGGGAACATCTCTGATGTTGCATGGTTCCCTGGTATCTAAGATGCAATGTGAAATCTCTGGATGTCTGTAATGCCACTAAGTTCTAATTAGCATATGGTCATCTAATGCTGGTAACAGTTTTGCTGATAAAAAAGAGGGACGGTATAATCCAAAAATGTATCCAGTTATTCCAGTACATAACTGGAGAAAGGGGTCTCAGGTAAAACTTGTCCCTTTGAAATATGATATCATTTTAATTACTTATGCTTAAACTTTTCACTGACCGTATATTTCCTGGGTCATCTTTTAGTGGGTTGTATTGACCAGAAAACATGCTGAGGTGATGGTGGACGATGATACAATCTTCCCAGAATTTCAGGTGCACTGCAGGGTAAGATGAAATTCCCTATTTGTCATGGTGAATATCAAACTTTCAGGTTCAAGTATTACTATGGCGTGAAAGATTTCATCAGTTTTTATTTCTTGTTGCTATTGGTTAGATACCTTATCTAATATTTTGGTTCCTGCAAAATCCAAAGGATTTGTATTCTGTACTTCGAGAGTATGATATAGTTCCTAAAGTAAAAGCATTCTAGTATACTGCAAGATTCAGAAATTGTGGTAATGTACTCTGTAATATATGATCTAGGAGGACCAATATAAGGGGTGTGCCAAGTATTCTTGTTGCCTAAACAGTAAAACGATGTACATACATGTGCCTTTTGTATTGGCAACTTGTGTACTTGAAAAGGAACATATTGGTTATTCTTGTATCTAAATTTTACATGTAATCAGAAATCTCAGAGCAAAGTGCAGTACCAGTTCACCCTTCTGCACTTAGTATTCAATTGTATAAAAAGCTATTTAATACCAGTTTATAATTTTGTTCTATATGTCTAAACTTTCTCAATTTTATTTCCAGAGAAAGTCTTTACCCGAGTTTTGGAGGGACCAACCTTTTGTAAGTATGACATTTCTTGCAGTATGCTGTTGATTCTTCAAATATCTTCTAGTAATTCATCTAAAACAAATGTCTTCTTTGTAATAGTAATCTTCAGAAAGAATAAAATGCTATGTTTGGTTGTTTTTTTTGAGGGGCAAAATTCTACTGCAATCAAAATGCTATGTTTGATTGCAGTAGGACCCGGATCATGTTTCACATTTCACGCACGATGATGAAACCACAGAGATCATGAACCAGTGTGTGTTTTGAAACTATTCACTTTGGAGTATCCTCCTATTCTTTTAAAAGGATGCAACTTGATATTATCATTGTCGAACAAAATGATTAGGCTGATTTAGAAATATGTTAAAGACAATGTTTGGCCGGAGAGGGAGTAACATGCACTTGTACCTTAATATATTACCATTTCTTCTAAAAAGACTCTCTCTCTCCCCCTTAGAGTCAACTTGTTAATTCAATTTTTATTCAATTGATTGTTTGACCACCAGATTGTTCTTCTGAAGTATTTCATACCATTTTTTCTTTGTGTTTGCACATTTTTCGTTAATTGTGGTTTTCTATACATTATCATGGTTTGTTCTATCTCGCATCATCCTACTGACTGCTTGAGTTAAGGAAATCTGAAAACAAAGGCATCACACCAATTTTCTTCGTGCTTGCACATTTTCTTTAAATATGGTTTTCTATGCCCTATCATGGTTTGTTCTATCTCAATCATCCTTCTGACTGCTTGATGCTGAGGAAATCTGAAAACAAAAGCATCATAAAGCTAACATTGAAATAAATATCGTTATGATGCACAAAGAAACAAAATAGCAAATAAAACTCAGGCCTTTTGTTGAAATGGTGAATCATGTCTGACACAGTTATCAATTAACTGGATATACCATGTCGAGCATATTTTTGGTAGTGCTTCTGTTCCAAGTTGTTCTATGAAACCCAAATTCTGTGGTTAAAAAGTATACCAGATCTAGAACAAATCATACAATATTCTCAAGGAATCAAAATTTTACCTTATTGGAATAAAGATAATGCTAATGAAAACATGACCTTTTCCTTCTTTTTCAGCCTACTGATCCAAGCAAGGAGCACAACTGTGTACCGGATGAACACTATGTTCAGACATTACTTGCAGTAAGTTGCTCCAAATGTTGAGATATTGATATTAATTGAGAATAATCCACTTGATAGGAAAGTTTTAGAAATCTAGATATTCCAGTTATTCTGAGGGTGTCTTTGACATTTTAAAATTTTCCTTCTTCAAAAGTCTGCTTTGTCTTGAAGCAGCTTAAAAAATGATCCATCTGGAGTCCTATGACATCATTTCTTCATTCAATAATTTTCTAGATAATTTAACTTTTTTCTGTTCTATTATCCAGCAAAATAACCTTGAAGAGGAAATCACTCGGAGAACGTTGACTCATACTTTTTGGGATCTTTCATCTTCCAAGGACCGTGAAAGAAGAGGATGGCATCCTGTGACCTACAAGCTTACGGATGCTACAGTAAAACTCATAAAAAGTATAAAGGTAAAGGTTATCTAGTTGTGAGTGATAATATTTATCAAAGTAGTTATTTATCAATCGGAAATGTAGTCATTCAAGACGACATTCATCAATATCGTTTTAGCTTAACTGACACAATTA
This sequence comes from Pontederia paniculata, assembly GCA_001647135.1. Taxonomy (NCBI): domain Eukaryota; kingdom Viridiplantae; phylum Streptophyta; class Magnoliopsida; order Commelinales; family Pontederiaceae; genus Pontederia; species Pontederia paniculata. The sequence continues at coordinate 10,195 of LTAE01003286.1, forward strand.
TGTCTAGATTATTCTCGGTAAGGATAGTATCTTGTCACTTTTAACTACAACCTGGAGTTTCTCTTTCCAGAAGATGAATTGAAATGAAATTTGATGGGTCATTGTGGATTTAGAATGGTTTAGGGGCAACACTGGACAGTATTGGAGGTACCTCGGAATATTTGACATTCATTTCTCTCATCCATGTGTTCATATGCCTGCATTCAAGGTCACTTTAGAAGGATATAGTGCAGGCTAAGTTGGAAATAGTAATGCCCATAGAGAATCCCCTCACTTGCAGTACATTGTGAAACATGCATGCGTTCTAGGTCACTTAAGAAGGATGCAAGTCTTAGTCAACAATAGTTCAACTAATGGCCACAGAGAGCCCCCTCATTTGCCAATTGAAACGGAATCAGTACCTGTGAAACACTGTCATTTTGGAAGCTTGGCAAGTAGCTTCTGTGGGCGGCTAGTAAGCCACACGAGTATATATTTTACATTCAAGGCGAATTGTTCATTTTAAACCAATGAAATGTCGATGGCATGTTTGTGCTCAAGGGAGATGGACTTTCTTTTTGAAGACATATGATCTCTAATCTCCTCGCTTGTAAACTTTAGTTGTACACACATTAACCGCAAAGCAAATACAGCTGCGGATTTTTTGGCTTCTTTTGGTCGTTTTTTGGGAGGATCACCCTCCTCTGGTCATTAAACTTTAGTCAGTCGCATTGCGACATTTTTTGGGAGGATCACCCTCCTCCGGGTCTCCTCGAAGTTCTGTACTCGGACTCTATTAACACTACTTAATTGAAGTTTCCTTTCCTTTTAAAAAAAATTCATTTTAGTTGGTGGGGTTCACAATGTCTCTTCCTTTCTATGAGCAGGACATAGATAATATTCACTACGAAACAGAGAATAGGAGGGAATGGTGCAGCAGCAAAGGCAAGCCATCCCGGTGTTTCCTCTTCGCAAGAAAATTCACGCGGTCTGCTGCTATCAGACTTCTTAACATGGTACTTTTACATGATTTACTTCTGTATTCATTCTTGGTAAGCACAAATATGAAAGATGATGGATTGTTCCAAATTTGTTTTTGGCAGTCGGCAATGGTCCTAAATTGATGACAACTTAAGGTGTAGTCTCGAAGCCAAGCACGTCCAAATCCGCAGTCAGGAGTCGAGTATGGTAAACTCAGAGTCCATTTATCAAATCCTGTACAAATGTTGGAGTTGGCATCCTCCATGAAACTTCTAAATGACAGCAAAATTGGACTTTTCCCTGCATCATAGATCTACAGCGGGTTCACAACTGTTGCTGCTATAGCGATTCAAAGTCAGATTGCAGCCAATGTACACACTAAAGTTAGCTTAAATTCTTTCATTAAAAGTATACGACCAGGGCGAAATTCAGTTATAACCTTCTTGATCCTTGTCAATAAAAGAGAAAAAAAAATCATATTAGAGAATACAACTGCATTGTTTCTATACTTCTATTACACATTGCCCATGCCTATTGGCCTCCGAGTTGAATGTGTCAAAGCAAGTTGTGTTATTTGAATAAGAAAATCTTTTTTTTTTTCTCGCTCTCAGTTTTATCCAGGTTATTTGTTGTTCACGGATTGCCTTTTTAACAAGAGAATGCGTTCAGGTGAGAGAGAGACAAGGGAGCGTGGAAAGATAAAAGGAGAGTTCAGGTGAGAGAGAAATAAGAGAAAAAAAGGGGGGAGAGGAAAGGTCATAGGGAGCAAAAGAAAGAGGAAAAATAGAGAGGAAGGGAAGGAAATTATATAGGTTAAAAATATTTGTTTAGAAAATATATAACAAAAACAAAACTATTTTTACTTATGAGCTCCAAAATGGATAATGTCGCACAACTTTTAGTCATTCTTTATCTTAGAAAACTGAACAATATAAAAAGAACTATCTTTATTCTTTTAGAGCAAAGCTTGTGTTGTAAGTTTGAAATGTGATAATGTTCAGATGCATATGGCTGTCATGTCACATTTGACTGTTTGTATGTTACGCGTAATCGTTTTACATGCATTGTTTCCATAGTTAAAAATCATCAAATTAATTTATCATAAAGTCAGTGACGGACCCAAGTATAAGTTGGGGAGCCTTGCCCCCTCCCCACCCCACCCCCAACAAACTTTTTAGTTTTTTTATATAAGTATATATTATATGATACAAATATATTTTTATATATATACTACACAGATAATAGTAGATTTTAATATTTTGGTTCTCCTTTCAAATTTTTTCAAAATTTTGAGTATGCATACATGTACATTTATGAAAATTAATCTCTCTATGCATAATAAATTTGAACCCTTTGATTGATGGATAATAAATCAAATTAATTACTTAATTATATATTTCCTTCTATTTTTATAATTAATTATTTAATTATATATATGCATAAATTGGCTCCTTTCTAGTAATGATTAATAAATTGAATCCATAAATAAAATGCATGGTAGGTTTGAATTCATAATTATAATTTAACATAAAACTTAATATCTAGTTAATGAAAATAGTAAATAAAATTAAAATAATAGTGGTAAGAAGAAAAGTTTGATTATTATTTAAATCATTTTTTTAAATGATATTGTATTTTTTATTACTTATAGCTTCAATTTTTGTAATTAGTAAATATATTAAATTCATTTGTTTTATTATAAGAAACAAATTTAAATATGTTAATTTAGAATTTGTTTATATATTTAAATATATAAAATAATAATTTATTTTAAATATATTAGTTATTTTTATATTAATTATTCTCTTATATTTTTTAACCTTTTATTCTAAACCTATATTAATATTCAGACCCAATAACTTATATAAGTATCTTGACCCCTCCTAATTTTCGTGCTGGAACCGTCCCTGCACATATCTATGTTTTCTTTTTAAGGTGGAACTTAACAAACAGTAGGTGCACTGAACAGGTTCTAAACGAGTGAACAGGGAGGTCAATTCTACTTTTCTTTAGGTAGGAAATATGAGAAAATATGGGGGAGTAATTTACATGTATAGTAGTCAATCACGTGAATTATTTTTGTATCATACTCATGAACCTTCCATTGTAAGCGAAAGAAGTAGCCATTTAAATGAGTGAATAGATAAAAGTAAAAGGAAAGGAGAGTCGTTGACATGTTTGCTTCCTGTTCATGTGCTTGTTAATTACTCACAACCTTTTGTGAAATATTTGCATTCGGTTTAAAGTCTCGCCTTACAAAAACTAGGTTTTTTCATCAAATTCATCGGTTTAGTTAAAAAAGGTAAACTAGAGAATATAAGAGTACTTAATATATTATTAAGAATAACATGACATCTCTTGGTTCGTGATTAGAGATTTATGTCATTGCATCACCCTATTTCGGGCTTTAAACAGAATGCAAATATTAGCATCCTTTGTTATTATTTTGAACCAAAATTAAAAGAAAATTATATCAGTTTATCATTTTAAACTATGGTTTTCCTTAGACTAAACGAATTATCCATTTACCTTCTTTGATCAATTGAAGTTCTTCATTATACTTCCATCGTCAATTTTTTCACTTCTTTTCTTTGTTTATCCAATTACATACGCATCCTTTATTATAATGTGTAAACACAGTAGAAAATAAAATAAATTATTCAAAACAAAATTAGAAATCTTAATTTATTTTACTATTGAATCCGAAGTATTTCTAACATTTTCGTTTCAAATGATACTAAAGGATAAATGTGTAACTGTATACCTAAAAGTTAAAGAAAAAACTTAATGAAAAAAAATGATTGAAAAAATATTTAGTTGGTAAATAAACGTGAAAATAAACCATAATTTATTGAAGATAAATGAAAAAGGTGGAAATTGGGGTCTATGCCATCTATATGGTATGAAAATTATATGGGAAACAAATTGGAGATTGGGACCTACCCAAAGTATAGCGTTGAGCTGGTTGTGCTTCATCACATCACATCATCACTGGCAATCCATGTTCTTGTTCCACAACCTAAATTATAATTTAAAAGAAAAAGACAACCTAAATACATGTTGAGCACATCTTAATCATTTGATTTATCATTGACAGTGAATAATAAAATTAATAAATAATCATTATTTATAAAATTTATCATTAGATGATTAAAATATACTTAACATCACTATTAAAAATGTATTTAATAGATACATTATATATATATATATATATATATATAACTTAAGAACAAAGATCATGCGGTTAATGAATGATTGATGTAACAATAAGCATCTAATCAGTTTTTTTTTTCGATAAGAATAAGTATCTAATCTTCAGCAAGCAGTCAGTCAAAGATTCTTAAAGTTAAAAAACAAGAGCAAAAGAAAGAAAGCAAAAGTATACACGTACATCCACTAGTGATCTTTTCCAATTTACAAAAGCCATTCGAATCCTGTGTTGCATGCATGCACTGCTGCTGCTGCTGTTGATGACATGCGAATGAGATGACAACTAATACATAGAACTCATCATCGAGAACTCAAAATGTAGTGTAAAAAAATAATAATCTAACTGAAGAAATTTCGCCTGCATGCCATGAACACCCTTAAAAAAATATCATTAAATTTAGAGATCGAACAAAAAAAAGGTATAATATAATTCTTTGCAGTCCAGTTATGATATGTCTGTTCATGGACACCTAACATTTCTTCCTGGACCTCCGTAGTAGAAGTAGTTCCCCCAGACCTTGTTCACCCCGCCCTGGATGCTGTAACACTCGGGATGGTCCGCCAGGAGGCGAAGGTTGGACAAGGGGATGAGGCTGTTGTCCCAGTCGACCACCTGCAAGTTCCGGAAGTAGGCGGCCCGCCGGAAGCCCTCCCCCGCGAAGTGGCCGCTGCCCATCTGCGTCGGCGTGTGGAATCCCGACGACCCCGTGTTCACGATCTCCCCCCCGAACTGCACCATGCTCGCGTGCCCGGCTAAGTGGCTGAACAGGAAGGACGGCCAATAGCCCACCAGCACCCCCGAACCAAACTGCAGCCACCAGTGCCCACGCTTCGGATCCTGCAAGCAGTATATATAATTCATCACGCACTACTCAGCTAACTAAGCTAATCAGAATCCATCAGTACTCAGTAGCAGTGGCTAAGAGTTTGCCGGGTTGGCCACCAGCAATGGCGGTGCGGTGCAGGCACTACGTGGTAAAGTAAGTACCAAGTGCACGTACTGTTGCTGCTACGTACGATGTAGCGTAGACCAACTAAAGTAACCATCTTTGACTGCAGGCTGACACTGTCTCATGCATGATGTAGTCTTGTACAGGAAAAAGAAGGTCATGAGGATGATATATTTGCTTCATGGAAGTATTAGTGGTGGCTCAGATATGTCCACTGGTGAACGATATATCCATGTGGATGAGTTCCACTAGCATCAGAATCGTCCGCCCAGAGGTAAATGACAAGTGAATAGGTACAGTGGTGGAATCTGATACGAGTCCCAACTGCTGGAAGTGGAAACCATCAGGGAGAGACCACTAAACATTCCACATGCCTATGATCAGTATGGGGGGTTGGATATATCGACATCAAGCATCTGTAGCACTTTGCCAAGTCACACCGAATACAAGGAAAAAAAAGGAAACATTCCAAGGCTTCATAGTTCCTACTGTTTCTATGACAAGTCGGTAGTGCTGGTGATTTAAGCATGACATGGGAGATATTTCTTTGCTTCCAAACACAGCATGACCCAAAATTTCGTCATGGAGAAGCATATGACCTGCTGGACTGATTAATTAATTCTAAAACTTAATTTAACTCGGAGAAGCTTCCTAAGTACCTCTCCATGATTAGTTTATGTATGCAACATCTGTGTTTGGAATAAATTACCTTCCAGACGAGTAGGCTTATATCGAACTGTCCACCATTGTATGCTGAAGTTGGTGAAATGGCTGCTCCAATGGCTATCTTGTTATTTGTCTGTACAAACCCTGAACACCAAAGATTGTAGCAACCCGTCGCTTGATATGCATCAGTCTGCAAGATCGCATCATATTACTATTTATTGCTACTGCTAGTTTATATGATTGCATGATGCTTCACATCAACTGTTTCTTTCAAGAATATCAAGTAGATCAGCAATGACACTCACAGTCCAGTATGTGAAGAATCTGGGATTACTATCTCCATAGAGCTCTGGGCTAACCTGAGGACAGAAAAAGGAAATTTGTTTTTTGGAAACTATTAATCAAAATAACACCAAAGAAAGAAAAAAAAATGTACAGTTGCTTCTCATACCTGCCATCCGGCTTCAATGGTGTTCAGATCATTGCCAAACGAGCCGGAGATAACCCATATTTGCGACAAGCTGAACTCAGACGTGCTGGCCACTCTGGGCGACCAAACGCTTAAGCTTGCCTTTGCACCATAGAATTGATCTCCCATGATGTAGCCAACAGCATGCTGTAGCAACAACACATTTGATCATGCTTTCAGTGTAAAACACATATATTTCTTTATCTGTAGGAGTACAAAACACACACAGGATATATTTGACACAAAAACAGATGCATACATCCTTGGAGAGAAGCTAATAGTTTTGTCCAGTTGCATGCTTTGATCTACATGATGTTAGCTATACAGGCTGATAGCGTTCTACGGTAAGGACAAGTCTGGGCTGCAAATAACAGTCTATTTTAGTGTTTTTGGTCCTCTTGCTGAACCTTCGGTACATGGACAAGAAGGTGTCCCTCAAGTTCCAGATGATCATAGTTTTATGTGTAATATATTGTTTCTACGAATTCTATTACTCTCGATCACCGTGCGCCTTGCTCTACAGCTAGAAAGAAAAGATAGAGAGCCTCTCTTTTCCTAGGTGAATAGCCATTAATGTGTCATGAACAATATCCACAAGGTCTTTTTATATATCTTTTGGGTAGAAGCACTTTGAAGAGGACAAATCCATGACAAAGATTTTGATGACATTGTTCTGAATGTGTTTGAGGTTGGACAAGCACCAAACAGTGAAAGATACAGACAGATCTAGAAGAGGAGGCTGCAGGTTTGTTTGTAACACGTACCTCATGGCTGTTGCTGGTGGAATCACGCCGCACCCTCCCCGCAGCTGCGGCCGGCTTCCGACCAAATCTGCCGATGGAGCTTGCCCTGAGAATGTCGTCTTTCGTCGTCCTCCTTATGGGAACTGTTCCTTCTGGGCATGATTCCCCAGACTGTGCCCACGCCTGGATGCTGTACTCATCAGCCTCATTGCTCGTGAGGTCGTAACCCTTTGGTAGCTCAGGTGGCTCCTGCAACGCCAAAGTTAACTGTGCCTTCAGCATACGTTATATATAAATGGAGCTCTAACTGAGAACATCCATGTCCGCATACCAATGGCCGCTGTCCTTTGAGCTTTGGATGGTCGAACGCTGGCTGGAGATGAATTGGGACGCAGTCAATAAGATCACCATCCGGGCTCTGCAACATATGATACAGCAACATGATCAAGAGAGAGAAAAGAGAGAGAGAGAGAGAGAGAGAGAGAGAGAGAGAGAGAGAGAGAGCAGATCGATCAGTGCCTTAATTGTCTTGACGGAAGGCTTGTTGAGCTTCCTCAGGTGCGCCCTGACCCTTCTGTATTTGAGTATCTCCTTGCTCGGCCGAAGCGTGTTGTTGCCGGGCGCCGAGACGGCCATGGACGACGACACGGCGACGGCGGCGCCGACATGAGCGAGCTGCAGGTGAACGAGGAGGAGGAGGAAGCTGGCAATGATTGACACTAGATCGTGCTCGCGGTAGCTAGAAGCCATCCCAGGAGAATTTTGGAGCTGTGATCCCTTCTTCTTCTAGAGCTGTCCGTATCCGCGGGCATCGGTGTAGTGGTTGTCTTCTTCTCCTTGTGTGATCATACTAAAATGGCCCCCCCACTGCACCCTCTTGCTCGATTGAATTAATTAAATACTCTCTCTCTCTCTCTCTCTCTTCTCTCTCTCTCTCTCCTCCTACTACTACTACTTCGATATACGCAGTAAAACACCTCCACCCAACTAAAAATAACTATTCATTCATCGAATTCAAACCAGTAGTCATCGGTGAAACCATGCAGGCATGCATCAAGGGCCAACGCCATTTCCAATGCTTAGAACTTCTAAGTTAGAAGTAAACACACACAGTAATCAAAACTTCTCCTGCTGCTGCAGCTGCTGACTGAGGTCCTATTTCTATGTATCCTTCTTGCCTTCTGACCTCTCTCACAGTCTAATCCTGGTCAAGCTTAATTATTCAATGTAAGGGCTCCCTTTTGGAGAAAGAGAGAACAAGCTTAAAACAAATGTTATTAATGTTTTTACCAAAAAAAAAGTCTTGAATATTATAAGTTGTTGGAGGTTTAGTTTTACATCCTATTAAGGCGGTCAAATAATCTAGATGCTTCATACCTTATTTGACATAAATATTAAACCTAAGTTGCTATGATATTTTGGATGTAGTATGACGTCTCATACATATCATAGGTGAAGTAATTTATCTCTATAATGAACTATTTATCCTTGATTAAGAAGGTCTAAGATCTTCATACAGGGCTGGGAGTATATATATGATTATTGAAATTTATTTATGAATTATATCAATTCACTATTATTTGGATTATTAGTAATATCGCAGTCGGATAAATTCGTATAAAAAAATGGTTATATATATAAAAGTCAAAATCTCAAACATCATGATTCAAAGTAATTAATGAGCCTGACAAACTAATTAAACACTTGGAAACCTTAACCTAATATCAATTAGTTCTAGAATGCAGAATTCCAAGGTCTAGCTAGCAAGAATCTCAACTGGTGGTGTGCTTTGTTTAAGGGTATCGATATTCTCTCCATGTGATGGTGTTTGATGACACTGATGAGAGAGAGTTGATTATGAGTACACTCGAATTATTTAGATATGTTTCTGAAGTTTTATTTTTTGGCTAATTTTAGTGAACAAGTGCTTTTTTTTTACTGGTTGGTGGAGGGGAGGCATGCACAGCAACTTTAGCTTTTTCTCTTCTCTTCTTTTGATTCGACTTTCTTTTTAATTTTTATATATTAGTGCATGTAATTTCATGTCCTTTGTGGGTTCATTTCTCTAAGTCCAGGAGTTATGGCCACAACCAGTAAAGCAAACTAAGAAAGAGGAACCCCAGAGACCACCACCACCACCATCACTCGGGAGTGCTTCTTTTTGAGCTCTTTCTCTAGGCTTCCTTTCTCACTTCCCCATATGTTCTCCTCCGTCACTTGCGGTGATGCGTGCATGCTGGTACTCTCTCGTTAATATATAAACAAATATAAATATATATGTATATATCTCATAATTATTAAAGATGATGTAGCTTTCTTTCGTTGATTATTTGGTTGAACTGGAATGACAGTTGGACATATTCCTTGCAATTGTGTATTATTAACTTTCTAATTACATTGTCATATCAGCTTTTAGATCCCATTATTGCACGCGTTAATTCTTTATTGAGTTGTTTTGGATTTGCCAAATTTGGATTTTAAGAACAATTTTTTTTCTAAATAAAATTTGGTATTATTCATGTTATTCTCTCTTCTTCTTTAAATATTTTCACAAATATATAGATGATGCATTATTTAACGGGTCTTTAAATAACAGGAGAATAAAAAAATAACTTAGAAATTTTAATTTTTTTAATTCGAGGAGAGTCGATTCTTGTTACAAGTAAAAAAAAATTGTTCGGGACGACATAAATAAATTTTAGCGGAACTTAAAAATAAAATTAAGTTCTTAGAGTTTTTCACGTAAGTATAGTAATATATCATGTGCGGCAAACACAGTATATCTCGTTGGTAGTCAAAACATAATTAATTATTGAGGTAACATTGAAGACTTGTATTATAATTTGAACATTTAATAGACATATTATAAGTCATGTTATATATATAATATATATATATATATATCACACATTCCTTTTTTCGATTCTAAAATAAGTGGTCACATAAAGCCGAAATGCAATTCTCACGTCATGAGCAAAAAAAGGGTGTTTAGTGGAAATAGTCAATTTCCATCGGTCATAATCCTTGTAATTAAAATGCAAAGTAGCTGAATACGTACATATACATATGCATACATATGATCTAAATTATGATGTCATAGAAAGTCAGCATTTCTTTTCGTTTTCGTAAGGAAGAAATTGCATATGATTAAGTTGGTATGATGTTCATAAGGACTTGTTCAGAAAGAAAATTGAAGGACAAAGACATGGAGGGTCCTACTTTGAAAAAAAAAACTTTCTAAAGTTTTCCCTTCGGTTAAGATGACCTCCATGTACTTCATTTAATCGTCATATTATTTCCGTAACAAAATTAATTTAAAGATGATAACTAAAGAATACTCAAACAACACGTAACAAAGAGAAGGAGAGGAAGACTAACTTTGACAAGAATCATGATCACATAACTTAAAAAAAAATCTTTTATATTTGAGTTATTCGATGAGATAGCCGTATGGCACAAATAAGAATAGATGTATTCTGCATTATCCAAATTTATCATGTGCGCTATCTTTTACCATGGAGTAAGCATCCTTTTGATTAATCCTTGGCTACATTTTTTTTCTCAACATTAATATAACGAAGTCAATTATAAAATATATAAATCAACGTCAAGGCCATTACCTGATATGTGAACTTATGCACACTATTTATAGAATTTCACAAGCATTTTAGTGATAATATCTTGAATCTTAATCTAGTACGACCTCTTGCATATTACAATCTCTTGAATAATTAGAGCAGTGCAAAGTCGTTCGTCCTATTTTCTAGTTTATTTTTTAATTTAGATTATTCTGTATATTATATGATTGACTATTTTATTTATATTAAAGAAAAAACTTTAGTTAAGAACGTCACCCAATTGAAAGTGAATTTCGCTAAATCTTTGAATCTTGATTTCTCTCATTCTAGTCTATTTGGCATAACATAAGCCATGTTACAAGCTCTTAAATAATGGAAACAGTGGAATCATCAATTTCATACAAGAGTTTTGATTATTTTATATTTTTAATCATCTATTATTTTCATCGTCATTGAAAACGTAGTTCAAGTAAAAATAAATCTTATCAAATTTTATAACTGTGTGTTACTTCTCTCTCGTCTCTTTTCTCACAAGAGTTAAAAATCAAGATCTTATACTCAAAATCATAAAAAAAATTAGCACGGATCAAAGATCGATCAAGCATTATAAAAGTTTATTAAAAAAATTACAAGAATTGCAAAAAAAAAACTTATGAGCTACATTATAAAATAAAAAAGATTAAATATAAAATATAAAAGATTGAGATGTTAACAATTTCACTTATTTATTTCCTTTTTTTCTTCTTTTAGGTAGGACGTAGCAGCTCTTTTTTTTGCTGTTTAAGCAAACAATATGGCAAAAGGAAATTGAAGATGGGAAAATGACCCAACATTTTGGTAGGTCGCATGGTGAGTGTTTTCGACCTTTGTCTCCAGTACAAACTAAGACTCGTATCACCCCCCACCGCCCCCACATTTCCACCCACCACATGGGCACAAAATTTAATAGTATTCTTTTATTTGTCAACCTTTAAAAAAAATGTCAACAATTAATTTATTTTGGGTGTACGCTAACATAAGAATATTCAAAAGTTTACTTAAGTTCTTATCTCATAAACTTCCTTCACTAAAATTTTATCCTCCAATTAATTAATAAATCAAATTAGTATCCTTTGATACATACTTCTTTCATCTTCCTTATGTTATGTGAAGTAATTAATACAAATCCTCAATATGTGCAGTCTCATATAAGCTAATTGAAGCTGCATATAATACCAAACATAAAATTATATCAAAACTAGATTTACTTCACATTGAATAAATAAGGAGTCTATCATCATCTCCCATAATTAAGTCAACAATTAACCTTTAAATTATTTGATCAAATATCAAATGGCCGAGAATATCAACTTCCACAATTTCTGAAGAAAAAATAAAGCATATTAAGTTAGTTCTTTTCTCAATAGTGACATTTCCAAAGTTCAAACTCAAAAACTTTTTATACTGAAATCCAACTCACTTATTAATTAATTAATTACAAATCTTTGTTCAAAATATTATACTAAAAAGATGTGTGTTAACTTAACATTCATGTATTGTTTTTTGGGAAAACAGTCATGTTTTTATTGCGAGCTATTATCTGGTTGTTGGTGCGCCAATGTGGTGTATGTGGACCTTAAATTTCATCAACTTCTTTATTGATGACTCTGCCACCTTGTTCGCCACTTCCATAGCATTTGCCTCTCTCTCTCTCTCTCTCTCTCTCTCTCCACTTCCATAGCATTTGCCTCTCTCTCTCTCTCTCATACCCTACAAATTAACAAAACAAGCCCACGCACTGCCCTGGGCAACACTAAAAAGGGTAGAGCACAAAATTAAGAGGAACCCACAAAGATTCGACTTTTCCCTCGCCATGCCCATGGGGGGAAGAATTAGGAATAGGATGCCTCACCACTGCAAGCAAACCATGTTGCTTTCCAGACTACTAGCAGTGAGTGCTCTTGCTTGCTGGAGAGATCATGTCATATATAGATGCAAAGCCACAACAGTGTGCTACAAGTTAAAGGAAGCAAAAGTGAGCAGGAGGAGGAGGAGGTGGTGGTGGTGGGAGATCATATGCATGAACATGCATGCATACATATATGCAGAGCTAGTAGTAGTAAACTTTCCACTCCGGCCATCATTAATTAGTCTACCATTAGTCATATGCATTTACAAATGCTCATCCCCCATCAAGCCCTGCTGCATCTTTATGAGACTTGAGCCAGCAGATTTGAATCACGCCCATCTCTCTTTTTGCAGAGTGCTCCTCCTGATAATAATTAAAGCCACACTGCACACACCTCAGTAGCAAATGTAATCATTTCATGCAGCATGGGGAGTACTTGATATAATATTATTGCACACCAGATTAAATTTAAACAATGTTCCTTAATTTTCTCCAAACTTTTTCATGTGTGTGTATCAATAGTGTTGTTAAGACTTCTGATCATGTGTGTGTATGTGTGTGGATCATGCATCATCTAATTAATGAGATGTTGTTGATCATGTGGACAACTTTGGAGAGCACATGGTTGCATTCAGAGCAATTGGAACAACAAGTCAATAGACCAAACTATATGTATTTATAAGTATCCTTAGATAAGACTTGGCCATCAATAACATCAAATATGCATATGTTATAAATGAGTTGATTGAGTATACATGTACATTATAACTTGCTCGCATATATTAGAACTAAAATGGGTGTTGCTTAATTATATGTACTCATTATGTATTAATATATGCAAAAGAAGTTATCATGTTAAGAGAGACATGTAGCATCAACATATCTACTGACTAGGTTGCAATTGCTAAGAATTAAATGATGTTTACGTTAAAAAATATAATGAGAATAAAATATACATATATCTAAAGTCTAATGCATGTTTCTAGATAACATTTCACATATTTCAAGCTGAACTTATGCATGCTACCTGTTTTCTTTCCTTTTAAACCTTTTTTTTATATAGTTTGAATCAATACAGGAGGACCTATCTAGCTAGAAAGAAAGAGTGTAGATCCTATATCTGTGTGATGTTAATTATAGCTTTGGACAGGGGCTGGAAACTTTGAATGTGTGATTAAATGAGGCCAGCAGATGATCTGGAGTTGATCCCTCTTGCCAAATTGTGGACTTCCAATTGGATTCCCCAGAGGCATTTTCAAGTGGCATGTATGCAGGGGCAGTTCTTTTTTTTCTCTGAACATGATCCCTCAAGGCATTGATGATGAAATAAAAGTTGAACCAGGCAGCATTAACTCATGTAATGTTCAAAAGGGAGTTAAAAACAATGGCAGTGCCTCTTAAATTGATGCTGCTGCTGGCTCCAACTGAGAAGTATGAATATGTCATGTCAGGATGAGAGGAAGGAGAAAGGAAATGCATGCATGGGGAACAACAAGCTCACAGAAGTAATTGCTAATGAAACATTAAGAAAAAAGGAGAAAGGAAGTGGAAAGCTAAGAAGTGTATATATTCCAGAGAAGAGAAGAGAATGCTAGTGAGTAGTACACATCAATGCCGACGACAGTTGGAATTTTGCTGGGTGGTGGAAAATAAAATAATTGGTCGCCATTAATTCTTGGCACCAACCTTCAGTTTGTCTACTGTTTACATGAAGGTGTGTGGGGGAGAGAGAAAGAGGAGAGAGAGTGGAAGAATTAATTAAAAGAGAGAATTCGTGTCCAGTGTGTGTTGACTGAAAGCTGGTGAGGTGGAATTATCACTCAGGTAAGGCAGGTGGCCAAAGTTGAGATGCAGCCACATTGAATTTTTAGGTTTTTCATCTTAAACTATAGTTAATTGTTTATAATTTTCTAAATATTGAAAGAAGCGAATTGGATACTTCGTTCGAATTTGTTTTTCTTTATTTTTATTTTAAAAAATATTAGGTTATTTTTAATGTAATGAATTTCTCTTTATTCAAGGAGGGGTTTAGAAAAAAAAAATATTAAGAGACTCATCCATTAAAATCAGGTGTCCGACCCGAAATGATAGAATATTCAAGACTAATAATTTCAGATATTGTGATAGTAATTTTAGAAATAATATATATATATATATATATATATATATATATATATATTTGCCAAGATACATAATAATGACATTTCCAAAGTTTTATTTAGTGTTGTGAACTACTCACCACCGAGAACTCATTCTTTTATTGATCAACACAAACTATATATAATATAAGAGTCCAACTTAAAAGATAAAAACTGATCCTAATTCAAGAAAATAAACTTAAGATAAGATAGAAAATAAAACTAAATATAATTTTCTAAATTAAATTAATTAGATAATCCTTAGGATTAATTCTAATATACTCCCTCTTAATCCTGACATCATATATTCTAATCTCCTAAACCAAATTAATTGGATCATCCTTATCAGGATTAATTCTAACATACTCCTCCTTAATCCTGACATCATGCATTCTGCGGCTCTACGAAATCGGATGACTTCATCAGTAACATTGCTCCTCTTCTTCCACATATGAAAGACTTGCTTCCTCGGTGCCTAGTTTGCTCCTGCACTCATATGCATAATGTCTCATCTTACTGCATCTGAAGCACTTGATGTGACTCTTGTCACGACCATCTCTGCTCGAGCCATCCTTGCTTGAGAATTTTCTACGTCGGCTTCTTTAATGGCCTCTACCACGACCTCGACCTCCTTGGTCCTTACCTGCGCTAGGATTTGAGGTTTCATCTTTGTTGTTTGATGACACATCATTGTCACCATTCTTTTGTCGTGTCTGCCACTCGGCTTGAATGAGCAAAAGTTGCCCACTTTCATTTCTATCAGGAAGCACACTGATATGTGCGCTCCTCCCACGTTTTCAATCGTTTGGTTGCTTCTTCAAATGGTATGGTATTGATGTCACAAAATTGTTCAATACCATTGATGACAGAAAAGAACCTGTCTGGTACACTATCGAGCAACTTCTTCACTAGTGTTGGATCATCCAATGTCACCCCCAAGTTGATGTACTTTGCCGACATCCCAACCAGCTTACCAGCATACTCGTCCAAGGTCTCCCCCTCCTTCATCCACAGCGCATCAAACTCAATCTTCAGATTTGATAGGCGTGTCGCTTTGACGAGCTCCAACAAACCTCGTCTTGAGGTTGTCCCAAAGATCCTTAGCCGTCTTCTTACTGGCTACCTACAGAAGAATATCTTCCAAAAGAGTTTGGAAAAGATACGCCCTTGCCAATTTGTCCTTCTTGGCGTCCATGGTGGTTCCTTCCTTCGGTTCTACTGCTTCCCAGACGCCATGGGCATCCATCAAGACCCCTACCTTGATTGTCCAAGTGGTGTAGTTGGTTGTCGTCAGCTGTGGGTAATAGGATGACACTCCTCCATCCTTAACTGCTGAAGTACGGGGAACCATCGACATGGCTCAATGTTTTGTCTGCCTTGCTCTTCCACCCGAGAGGCTGGTCCTCTGCATGACGTTGCCCACTATTGTGAACAACTCACCACCGAGAACTCCTATTTTTTTATTGATAAAAAAAGACTATTTATAATACAAAAGTTCAACTTAGAAGATAAAAAACTAATCCTAGTTCAAAAAGATAAACCTAAGATAAGATAGAAGATAAAACTAAATCTAATCTCCTAAATTAAATTAATTGGATTATCCTTATCAGGATTAATCCCCAACATACTCATCCTTAATCCTGACATCATATATTCTAATCTCCTAAACCAAATTAATTGAATCATCCTTATCAGGATTAATTCCCAACATACTCCTCCTTAATCCTGACATCATGCGTTCTAATCTCCTAAACGAAATTAATTGGATCATCCTTATCAAGATTAATCCCAACATACTCCTCCTTAATCCTGACATCACTTCAAAACTAGAGAAGAATTTATCACTCCGATCAATCATCAATTTGGTCTTCGTCTGGAGGGGAAAAATACTACGGTCCTTCGAGCACTTCTCCTGGCGTCCTCTTGCTGAGGTCGTGCCCCCTCACCCTGGACTTCTGCTATGCTCCTCCTTCCAGAGCTGAATTGGATCGGCCTCGTTGTTCGCTTACCGCGAGCCACCATTTTGCTATCCTCCTAACGTGCGCGCTGACTATGCACCCCGCGTAGTCCTCTTCGTCCACTAGTCGATCGTCAACAACACCGTCGATGAACTCAACCACCAACAAATAGGTCCTCCTGACTAGTGTCCTACGTGTCAAGATTAATCCCAACATACTCCCCCTTAATCCTTATCAAGATTAATCCCAACATACTCCCCCTTAATCCTGACATCATATATTCTAATCTCCTAAATCAAATTAATTGGATCATCCTTATCAGGATTAATTCTAACATTTAGTAACTTCACATTTACCAATGTACTTTAATTCTATTACTTTAGAATATGTGTTTCCCTCTTCACACTAAATATTCTTTTAGTTCCATCCCAGAAGTACCCTAGATGCACGATGCTGCTTGGATGAAAATCCAGTTAGTATATAAGATACCAGGTTAGCATAGTAATTATAGTATGATAAACTAATAAATCTTCTATCTCATATATAATTTGAATAATGTTAACTTCTTTCATTTGTTTCATGTAGTTTTATGTCTATTAAATAATATATAATTCAAATATATGCATTGAATATGATAATATATTTTTTATATCTTATGAAAGATATATTTAAAATATTTGTTTAAAAGAGCAATCTTCACGTTTTAATCTAATTTTTTATTTAAAATGAAACATTTTGATCCTGATTGCAATAGGGTCGAAATTATTATTAGTATTTTGTTTTACAACAAAAACAAATAAAGATCGAGACGATTTAATTAATTTCTTATCCAAAATCATATTTATATTCATCTCTAATAGAAGGTTAGAAACATATTAGCAAAACGTAGATTTCATTTGGCGTAACAAATGTTAAGCATTTAGAATAATGAATACATTTTTAATCGAGTCAAAACTCTATTATAAGTATTTAGTAAAAAAATTGTGTTTAAGGGTTAAAGAATCAAACTTTATAAGTTACTTTCATCAGCTTATAAAATTTAGAGTTTATAAGTTATGTGATTATTAATAATATTTCCTTTATTTCCATCAAGTTATTTTTTAAATGTCATATTATATATTTTTAATTTGAAAAAATATTTCACATCACTATTTTTATCATCATAAACATTACATTTTATTTCTTTGTTTTAAATCGATTAATTTTCTTTGTTTATAAAAATTGTTTTTACATAAACTAATTTATTAATAGATAAATTACCTAATATGTATAATATAACAAAATATCTAATGTAAATAAGAATATAACTTATGTCGTTAAGTCTATTTATTTGTGCTATTTTATAATTGTGTATTAGTTCAACCACTATATTTATCAATCATCCTTATTAAATTTATTACTTAAATCTCTAGTTGGTATTCAATAATACTTGACATCTATCTACTATTGATTAATTAATTTGTTATCTACTAATTAAATTATTAATTTTGTCAAATAGATTATAAAAAATATACCTGTTTATCATATATAACCGAGGAATATTTAAAGCCCGCCTAGAATTTTTGGTGCAAAAAAATATTATTTTTATATCCAGTTTGATCCATTTTTTTATGTTTTTAGTTATTTTGCTTAGTGGCATTTACAAATTATTAGTTTAATTAGCAAGGAAAAAGGGGCATATCAACAACATCAACATCGGGAATATTATTTAATCAGCATTTTGGATTATATTCTATATAATAATTATTATGGATGGTATCAAAACATAAAGCTTTAATATCAATTTGTTCTATAAATCGAGCGAGAAAAGATAAACATGCAAAAGAAAAAATATTAAAACTTAAGGATGTTTACTACTAAATGAAATAAGTTATTGAGCATAAGCATATATTTAATCAGAATTAAAAAATTCTAACAGAATATCCTCCAACTTCTCAATAAGAAAGGTGATGCGAGAAATGTATAGCTATGGGTTTGTATGTAAGATGTGTATGTGTGTACACTATGGAGCGAGTGATGTAATGAGAACGTGTATCAGACACTATATGAAGTAATAAAATATTTTATTTTCTTCTATATTGTGTGCTGAATGTGAGATATGTTCATCAAGTTTTAACCCTTAGTTTTTTTCAAATCTGCAAGTGCACAATTCAAATAGCTAATCTCGAGTATCATATCCACAATTAATTGAAACTAAAGAACTATATGACATAATTAACTAACAAGAGAAAGAACTAATTAAAACATAAAACTAATATCTAAACTAAAAGCTAAAAACTAACAAGCAAGAGTATTAGATTTTTAACTAGTAATTATAGAAATCAGCTTTCAACATGTAATGAAAATTTTTTTTGGTATTTTAATTTAAAGACAAGAATTAAAATTAACTAACTAACTAACATGGTAGTGAAGTAGGTATAATGTAGTCGATGGATGATCTCCTAGGGATATATTTCTTCTAATAGTAATTTAGAATACTTATGAAAACATTAAAATTCAGTTTCAATCAGGACATGTAAAATCAGTTCAATGTATTTCCACAAAGCCTTGACAACATACGTGAAATTCACAACATATCAATTAAAACCAAATCACAATTCATTGAAATTCATATGAACAATTATATGTCAATCGTTTGATCAAAAGGGAGCTGCAGGAATCTGAGATAAATCATTCAATTCAAATGTTGAATATCAACTCTTTAGCATCCATATAATTTTAATAGAAATACATCAAACTCATATCAAAAAGTTTATATCAACATAAGAGACATAAGTTCTTGATTTCAGAAAATGATTTATGGTTATATGGTTCTCTCAAACAATAACCTATAGAAAAAGATGAATGAGATAACTCATCATGAAATATTCTATATATAAACCAATTAAAGAAATCAATCATTACTTCAATTAAAAGATTAAAAATCAAGACAACTCAAAGTCAAAATCAAAATAATACACAGAATGCATTCTACTTTCTTTATAGATTCACAAAATGAAGATGTCACTTCTCAGCTATATCTTTTAACATTCAACATACAACACACTTCAAATTTGATATAACACAACCATATAAATGAAAACAGATAATGCATTGAAAGCAAGAGGTTCCATAATCATTCAGATTATACCATCCCTAGATGATAAAAGAGTTTAACTACACATACTTAAAATCAATATTAGAGACAATGTCTTGTTCTGCATTAAAAATATGATTCAAAGTAAAAGATAAGAAGACATGATTCAGAATATCAAAATCTAGCCTCTCAACAATAGCTCTTCCTTTTTCTCCACCATCAAACTTCTCCAAAGCAGGTGGAAACACTCTTCCACCTTGATTCCAATGTATGAAGCTTCTCCTTACCCTAATATATGCAACCTTCAAAATTCTTCTTGATGTCCAAAATTAGCGCCACCCCCCCCTGCGCCCTCCCCCGACAC